>DWKW01001756.1:0-12030 GCA_018250115.1 Doberes anticus | reverse complement strand
CGCGTTCCGTCGAAACTATTAAACTGGTTTCGTTCGTGCTAGTGCTGAGACACTGAGTTGACCGAGCGACGCCCCACCAAGCCGGACGCATGGGACAAGCAACCTTCAAATCATTACAAGTTATACAGACCTACAAGTTTTGCACCTTGCATGTAGTAGGTATACCTATTGTGCGATGCAAAAAAATGCAAAAGGTATTTCGCAATAGTAAAACTTGTCATTTTTCGAATTATTTTTCATTTATCGAACATGGAGATCAACTGACGTTAAGAGGTCACGTCCTACTTCAAACTCAAATATGATCGAAATCCTAATGTCGTATGGATGATGACCAGGAAACTTGGATTTTGTATCAGTGTAGTCTGCCTCACACCAACCTAACCTTCTTCACTTCGTCCAACTTATCTAAAACTGCAATACTTTATTTTATGTATTAAATTAAGGTGACCTACCTACTAAGCATGTAATGAAGCACTTCTAAATTCGAAATCATTGCTTTGTGTATAAAATCATGCCACTATAGATTGATCACTCGTGTCACGTTTCATTGAAATCCGATGGGTAATTTCACCAAAACTCGGTTTGAATTTGTCACACGTGCAATTTCAGGCAGACGTGGGTATCTGTAGGTTTATTCCGTGCTCGAATAGTAAAACCTGACATTGAAGTGTTGCTACTTAACAAGAGTACTAGACAACTGGTCGCGACAACTAAATCATTTTATTTGACCTCCCCACATATAATATGACGGCGCATACTACAGAGGTGCTGTACTTTACCTTTAGTTCTACTGCACTGATCTTGTTCAAACTTATAGCTGTACTTATTTCTAACTGTCGTACATACATTTAAACTGGGGAAGTTTCGAACAAATATTTTTTTTTTATTCAAACGGAATAGCAAAAGTCCTATCTAAAATCGGATGTGGATGCGTTGCTACTCATGAGGACTAAGTTGGAATGCCTCTTGTCTGGTGTCTTCTGCCTAACCACACCCTTCCATCCGAATCACAGCAGTTTTCACACCGCTGCTTTACGGCAGAAATGGGTGCAGCGGTGATGCCGCCGCAGGCGAGCCTTCGACATAAGACTCTACCACCATCACCTATAAAGCAGTTTTTCCATGATTTGCATGACAATGTTTAAACAAACCAATAAAGTATATTGTGTTCGGAAATCATACATAAATGAATGTTCATTTATTTGTACTTCACCAAACTTTATCGAAAGTTTGGTCAGCTATTGCCAACGCGCTCGGAAATTTTCTGACGTAGTACCATCAAAGTGCAATAGGTGGCTCGCGAACAGTTCATCGGCAGCTCGTGACTTTGCTGTATAAAAAGTGTATATGTTTTTAAGACCACGTGAATAAGTCACAGGCTAAATAATAATAAAAAAGGGATAAGACTTTCACGGGAATTATATCCAAAAATACAATACAATAGTTTTAACAAAATTTGATCATCATTTGGGAGCCATGAACGAGTAAATGAAAGCAATACAAGTATTTCTCATTTTATTAGTTTTTTGTTAATAATTGGTTATTTGACGAAAAATTAGTACAAATGTATGTGTATTGAAATTGCATTTCCAACTCCAATTTTCGCTGTAGGTGCGGAGATTTGGAAACTTAGAGCGACTACATTCTACCTTGACGGTTTAGGATTAACAGATCATTTTACTAAGGTTACTTTCCGAGAAGGACACGCAAACCATGGTGGATAGAGAAGGTAAATATGGAGTTAATTGAATTTCAAACTTCTCGCACTGGCGGATGGCAAGGTTGAATAAAATTGAACGCATAGAGATTATGATTTACGAGAAGCAATTTAACCTTTTAAATAAAATATACATGATAGATCCCCATGTCAGCGCATATATGAGCGCAATGCCATTATTTCATAGATTTTCATCAATAAGTGGAATGCGTCACCCTCTCAGCCAGCGTATCTATTTACTTAAAACGTATTGAGAAATCATTATCTTAAAATCGTAACCTGCATCGACTTAATCGAATTGAGCTTTGGTTTACAACAACAAAGTCTACTTCATTACTATGATAGTTCTCTTGTAACAAGCACTACTTGATTGGACTTTTAATTGTTTCTTAAATTATTTTATATCATACTGTGTTTGAGCTACACAGGTACACAAATAGTGGCTGCGGACGATAATATACGACGACGACGATTATACACTTAGTATTTAATAACTCTTAAAAGAAGTATACCTGTACAAATAGACAACCAGCTAAGATTATAATGTTTTTTTTTAAATATTAATATCCCCAAGAAGGAAATTTCCCAATCAAATTAAATTTTCTAGGGAATAAAATTAACAGACATTGCATATCTAATTTTCATATCTTACAAAGTAGGTCGTGGAACAGTTCATCGAATGTGTTCCGTGAACTATACATAATTAATAATATTTTATACACTGGATAAAACTTTTCAAACAATGATCTTGTTAAAACAAAAAAATAAATATATTAACACACTTTGCGCTATAGTAGAAACACAACAAAGTACGCTTATACAAGCTACACACTAATAAATTAGTTTAAGTTCGTGTTCATTATATTAATCAAAATAACGCCGTATTTCCATTATTTATATCGATTAACACAACCTTTCAATTAAGTAGTTACACAAAGTCAAATCATATATAACATTGCAACATCACTGCCATGCATAAGCTAAAGTTTTCAAAGCAAATAATTTTCAATAACTTTACACATAAGAAAATCTCACCTAAAACTGAACGAAAACGAAACCGAAAGTTATCAAGGAAAAGCCAACTTATTGCAACCCGGTCACCACAAACGAAAGTCATTTACGCAGATGACACTAGAGACTAGCTTCTTGTACCTTCATGACTTCTTATACAGCATTCTTAGCCTAGTAACAGCAGTGATAGTCTAGTGGTTAATAATCTCGACCTGGCGCTCCGGTGGATCGGGTTTAAATCCCGATAAACACCTCTTATTTTTCGAAATTATATGTGAATTACAAATTATTTATCACTTGCTTAACAGCGAAGGAAACGTCATGAGGACCTGCATGCTTTAGAGTTCTTCATAATATTCTCAAACAGTTGGTAGACTGAGGCCTAAACCCTTCCATATCTTAGAGAAGACGATTGCCCAGAAGTGGGTCAATAACAGATTCATGATGATGATCATAGAGTCAGTTTAGAACATGATAGGAAATCGTGGCCGGCAGCAAGCGATTCGACGGTAGACAGAAAAACTTATAGATTGCTTGATACATTCCTTTTCTTTTCCACAAAAAAATTATAACAAATAAGCATTAGACATAACAAGAAAGATAGTGCATCACCATTTGCATCTCTCACCGCGTGCCGATTTATTCACCGCCAGGACAACAATTCGTGAATTCGTAATAAATTGTCATACATTGGCGAATTTTAGATATTTTAAGCGTTTGTATTTAAATTCATAAGGGCAATGTCTTATTGCTTCTACTGGTTAAATGTACATGAAAATTTTCTTTTCTATATTTCATTCGTAAGTACACACTTTTTTATCACATTTAGCGTGTACTATGTTATGTTAAAAGCTAGTTCAAACAATTAAATTGAGAATTAAATTTTGCATATCGTAACCAATTTTCAGTCTAAATTATCTATATTCTTATAAGTCTTTATATCTATGACTTCTACTTTGTCAAAAAAAAATAGCTTGAAACTACTTAGTAAAACATCGAAAATTACTATCTACAAGACCATTGTCCATCTAATAGTTAATTGTGTATACGAAATGGTCGATAGTCGCTAACGGAAAAAGAACAGTAAAAATTCACATTTGGTAGACATAAATTGTCGAACATCGATAGCTTTTCGTTAACTAAACATGAAAATAAAACGGAAGAAGATACTAAATTGCACTACACCACAACGTCTGAGAAACTTTAATCTACAGAAGCAGAGCTAAGGGGTCTGAGTGAGTGGCTATACATAGTGAAAGTCACCAATTTCTGTAAAAATATTTGGCAACGAAAGTTACAAAAAAAATCTTCAGATAACAACAATATATTAAAACTATCGAAAGTGCCAGCCAATAAACCTTTACCTCATCCAACTAACATAACCTAGTAACAAAAAAGACATAATTATGCAATATACATAGATAACTATATGTGTACAAGCTGCCTTAAAATTTAATTGTGATTGTTATTTTGAAAGTAATTTAACATTTTATAGTGCTAAGGTTATTATGCATATTATATATTACATTTCATAAAATACAGCAAAGATGAATGTAACATATAGTTATATGTAACAATAAGAAAGTAACACCAAGAGTAAATGGTAACAGGAAACAAATAATTGCACTTTCGAACACATTAGATCACTCAACCTTTACTTTATATCTGCAGATATTACTCACTCATTAGGAATTAATTAAATGGTTGCAATAAATTATTTTATACTTAGTGGCTACCTACCGAAATGTCCATACAATATGGGTGAATAACTATATGAGTAACACTGCACTAGGCGCTGTGCAGTAAAGTGTCATCGTTACAAACTGCATGTCAAACTTGTCCGGATAATTATAGTTGTTTAAATATCGCGTCCAGCGCCACTCGGACAAGTAACTCATCGCCCGTAACTTTTTTTATATATTTAAGTTTACGTTAGATATGTTACATATGCATAAATACAACATCCCATTATATATCACATCATACATAATTCGAAAAACACTAAACATCACTGAAATTACGCGTACAATTAGATAATATTTCGGACATTCGCCGCATTAGGGATCAATCGACGTAAGAGAATTGACTGCTGGACGAACACCGGCTCACGGGACCGGGACGAGTGTATCGAAAAACTAGTATCGCATAAATTTTATATACAAGTCTCCGATCGTCGCTTGTTAATCCTAGCAGGGAAAGAGCCGGTCCGAGAGCGGGCGTTACGTCATAGCCCAATATCCTTGAACGCGGCAGACATCGCACACGTCGGTGAAGAGAAGCGCGGGGCCCGCGGGAGCGCGCGGTAGGCGTCAGCTGGCGGCGGCGAGGCGCGCGCCGGCCACGTACTAGGCGCGCCGCATCGCGCCGACGCCTGCTAGCGCTGCCATGACAACAATGTACAATTATTTTTTAAAACGTAGAATGGAAAGGAGTGGCAAACTAACATACAGGCTACCTGAATTTAAATGAACACTACTCCCATGGAAATTTACATCAAATCTCAACTAGGACGGAAGTCTTATCTGCGGTTGTATGTGGATGCGTTGCTACTCTGAAGGACTAAGTTTGAATGCCTCCTGTTTAGCGTCTTCTGCCAAACCACTCCCTTCAAACCGAAACACAGCAGTTCCCACTTTGCTGCTTTACGGTAGAAATAGGAGCGGCGGTGGTGCCGCCGCAGGCGAGCCTTCGACGCAAGACTGTACCACCATCTACTCGTCATACTCATCCGACCTCAAATAGGACCCGTGAGGTCGTACGTGTATGCTTCGCTATCTGAGGACTAAGTTAGAGTGCCTCCACAGTGTATTCTTCTTACCTACACCCTTCATACCGAAATACGGCAGTGCCCACACTGGTTTTATACGACAGAATTCAATGATAAATCATAAGCAAAATTTAATTGTTCAAATAATACGTTTTAAGCACTTTTTTACACATTGAATTTTTATCCAATTCATAATACAGCTCTGTAAAAGTTTCTGTTTTAAAGTTTCAAATCTTTATCTCATCAAGAAGATCGTTTGAACTAGAATTCTAAGTTTGTACTGACAAGACCAAGAAAGCGAGTTCCTTAGAACATGATGGACATTTTTGTGTATTATCCGACGACTGTCTTTTATAAGGAAAATGAGTTGCCTAGGAAGCTAAACCGGAATATGGTATATGATATTTGTGTGCAAATTGTGCAAAAATAATCTGGACAAACATTGAATTGGAATATACGAATTTTATTTATGAGCACTTCTAAACGAGGCATCATAAAAACACTCGTGAATAATTATCGCTTACCTTGGCTGGGGAATGGTAAGCAGTTGGATTTCAAAATTTCTTCATGATTACCATAGGCACAAAATTTTACTACTACAGTATTAGGTGAAGTTCCAGTTATCTCAGCTTCATAAAACTGTAAAATAGGTGGACATAAGTATAAAAATTTAGGTGTATGTATTAGAAATAAATAAATAACGTTTCACACTCATAGCCCCACAGTAGGATTTAACCTATGTCGCGGGTGCCACGGACAAGCACACAAACACGCAAACCAGGTACAGAAATCTAAATTCATCGTTAAAATTTCTGCTTCGCTGGGAATCGAACCCAGGACCCTCCAAACGGCAAACCGCACGTTGATCATCGCGCCATACGGGTCGTCAATTATTAATAATGTATTATATTTCATACATACAATGTAGAACTAACCATTAAGCGTTTACTTAATAATTTCATATTCGTTAATGGAACTCTTCCAGTGTTTACAGGTAGGGCGAATTTACTAACTATACCTATAACTCGAAATTAAGAATTCGTTTGTATCAAATTGAAATAATATGATGGTAGCAGTCTTATGACGAAAGCTCGCCTCAACATCAAGCGGGGTCGTCGCGGCCTATTTCTGCTTCAAAGCAGCAGTGTGAGCACTGCTGTGTTTCGGTTTGAAGGTGTGAATAGACAGAATACACTGCATAAGTTGGCATGCCCCCTATTCCAACTTAGTCCTCAGGAGTAGCAACACACCCACATACGACCAAATAGGGCTTCGGACCTATTTGATGTTGGATGTGGATGTCCATAAGCTGCAGTAACCATTTAATATAAAGGGTTCTGCATGCTCGTTTGCTACTCCTATAATATACATATTTTTTATAATAACTCACATTATTATCTTCCCAATAATGCGCTAAGCAACGATCACCAACTTGCCAATTTATGTCAGCGACGCCAAGCATGGCGCGAGCCTGCTCGTTAACAGCCGCATTTTGAAAACCCAACAGGGAGCCGGGTAGAAAGGGTCCGCCGGTCCGCATAGTGTTATATTCTTGAGGTCTATTGCCATATCCATATTGGCGATTATCATATGCAGGTTGCGTATTTCCCATATAATTCATGTTAGGGTAAATGGGGCTCTGTTGCTGCTCTATGTAACCATTGGATTGCTGGTGCTGTTGTTGGTGTAGATGATGGTGTTGGTGCTGTTGTTGGTGGTGATGCTGTTGTTGGTGTTGATGCTGTTGTTGATGCTGATGGTGTTGTTGTTGATGCTGCTGTTGTTGGTGTTGATATTGTTGTTGTTGATGCTGTCTGCGCTGATATGATTGGTCCTGGTAATTTGGAATATCATTATTCCTTCTAAACGGCGCAACATCTGAAGCGGTTTGATTAGGCACGTAAGACTGTTTAGGCGCGTAGACTTGCTCCGGATGTATCTGGTAACTGCGAGGTTGAATATCATCATTAGGCCGAGATTGATTTGAAAGACTTAAATTTGCAGTTGCATCCACAAGGTTGTCCATAGTGTCAGCAATTTGGTAATTTTGATTCATTTTATCGTTCATATTTCTATCGTGTCTCACATTTCTATCATTATAGTGAGACTGATTATGATATGAATTGTTGTAACTTAGATTATAATTGACATTATTAGACTGCAATTGCTGTTGATATTGTTGTTGGTGATGTTGTTGTGGTTGTTGATGTTGTTGTGGGTGGTGTTGCTGTTGGTGATGATGGAATTGTTGCTGGTATTGGTGATGTTGTTGTTGGGTATTTTGATGTTGGTGGTTTTGTTGCTGGTGGTTTTGTTGTTGGTGGGTTAGTTGTTGGTGGTTTGGTTGGTGGTGGTTTTGTTGCTGGTAATGTTGTTGGTGCTGTTGATGTTGATTATGGTATTGTTGATGTTGTTTGTTTCTTTCTTCCAACTTCCTTTGGAATCTTGGCGGTTTTTCATTCTGATTTGGATACTTTCTATCCTCTCTATAATGATCGTTAGAGTAATGACCCCGGCCATCCGATTTATGTCTATTATGTCCATCATACCTGGATCCAGTTCGACCATTACTTTTGGCACTATGTCTATCTCTACCCCCATAATACCTTTCACTTCTTTCTTCGGTGTTATTTATATTATTTTGCCGGTTGTTTTTATCCTTATCTGGTATATTAGGAAGTTTATCTTCCAAAAAATCAAACAGAGACAACTTTCCTGTTGGCTTTACAAACATGCCATCATCGTCATTAGCTTCTTGTTTACGATTCCTTCGTTTTGGTGGATCAAGATCTCTAGGTTTTTCTTTCCTATTCTCGGAATTATCTCGATTCTGTAACATTCTAAGTGCTCTATCAACATTATTCTTGGTATACTTAAGAGCATTATCAGCTTGTTCTTCCGAAAATCCTGCATCAACAAGCTTTTGCACATTTGCGTCAAGTAGTGGTTTAGTACCTCCACCAAAAACCTGGAACATATATCAAACATAATAAAAAAAACTTATTACTATTCACATAAAGGAAAATAAAAAATATGAATGAATAAGTTTATTAATTGGACCTACTTATGCAAACAGGAACCAATCCACAATACTTACAAACTACAATTGCAATTACAATACAAACTAACTACAAACTATTAGGTAACTGATTTATTATATATAATTTCGTATTAAGTTTTTTTTCTATTAACAGAAGAGCAAACAGGCATGATGTTAAATAGTCACTGGAGCCCATGGACACCCACATCAAACCTCAACTAGCAAGTTCTATCTGAGGTTGTATATGGATGCATTGCTACTGCATGCATTCAAACCGAAGCACCGCAGTTCTTACACTGCTGAGTTCTGACAGAAACAGGTGCAGTGATGGTGCTGTCGCAGGCAAATCTTTATAAACCTCTACCATCATCTAGAGAAGCCATTTGCAATCATATGAAGTTGACACACTATAACATCTACCATATTACTTGTTAAATACGTCCCAGAAGGATAATCTGTATTAAATGCCTTTTACCTTTTTGACACCTGAAAGTCTTTGTGCCTCAGCAATGGCCCCTTTTCTCTGAGCTTCAAACTCAGGATTTTCCTGTTTAGAAGGCTCTTGAAGACTCTTGAATTGTTTATCTGGAACTATAGCTTCTAACTTTTGCCCAAATGGAATCCATGGTGGTGGGCCACCATCTGGGTCTATACCCCCTGAAATACAATACGACTCCATCAGTCACGTATAAATGTTAACATCTTTTTAATTTATTTTAGAAGCAACAAACAAGTGTGCAGTCTTCTTGATGTTTTAATCAAGTTAGTATTTGCTAAGACTACTTCAAACAAAGAAACTCTACAGCTTTATTATAGTAAGTAGTATACATATTTTTTAGTATAAATTTTATACAGAAGTTTTTTTTTGTCCGCTGGTAGTAAGGTATTTGCTGGTAGTTGTCTGCTGGTATTAGCTGTTAGAAAGTGGTACAAGTTGAAACTTGAAAAAACATATTTGTACAAATCCATTCAAAAACCTTGATTATACATATGTACATGTACTACTAGATAAGCAGTGATAGCCTAGCCACCAATCACTCGTTTAGATCTCCCACTAAAAGAGGGAAGTTAGGGTTTACACTGCATGTACCTCTGATTTTGTACAATATGTACTTTTAAATGTTAATTATCAAATGTGTGAAACGTTAACTTTCTCTTTTTATGTTTATTTTTATTTTTTTGTACAATTTAATTTAAAACATACCTACACCTGTCATATCAGCTACCAAATTTTATAAATCGATTGAGATTCCTTGATGATTCGTGTATTTAGTTAATAGACATTCGCTCTTACAACTTCCATTTATTCGGTAAGTCACCTAAAGTTTTTTATCGCAAGCCATAAAGAAATCTTGATATTTAAAAAGAAAGGCCATACATTTTTCGAAACACAGATACGCAAATTTATAACATACCTTTGTTCCTCGCATTCCTGATGGTACGTTAATAATCAAATAAAATGGAGTACAAGATCTAAAATGTAATTTACTTGTAACTGTACTCATTGTGGTAAACAAGTTCGTAAAAATTCAACCACTGTTGAAACGTAGATGAAAAGAAACCTTTTTTTTTATTTAATTTCAATTAACAATTGAAAAGAAATAATACCATTTATTAGGATCTGATGAAATGGGAACAGATGAACAGAATACAGATGTATGCGAATCGATCATGTCCTTTTCTTTTAGTACAACGATATCGCGATAAAAATAAAAAATAAATCATTTCTAACAGCTAATTAATCAATCAATAATTACAACGACAGATCGAAGTAAATAATACGTAAAAAGAACAGGTAATTTCGCAACAGACTACTCAGTATCGCGGGAATTTAAAGATAGAATACACACTAAACAGATATACACAATGTAGATAATATCAGAAACAGAACAGATTACTTATATGAGAAAAAGAAAAGTGCCAGTAACAAAATCAGAGAGCCCTACATAATATTAGACTGAAATAGCGTAAGTCTTATTGTAACAGATATTACACATTAAACAGAGTAACACTTCAAGTTGGCTTATGTAGTCACCAACCTTAGAGAAAAGGTTATTACTATCACGTGCCTCTGCAGTATTACTTATAATTTCGCAAGGTGACAATACTGTTTTTCCGCCAGAATAGCTCCTCTTGTCTCATGATATAGACTTGGATACATCTATTCTGTACAGTAAGCAACTGATGCATTATGATACAGGTACAGGAATGCATTTATTGTCTAAATAATTAACTAAACAACAACATTAACCTCAGTAAATCCAGATTCAGTAGAGTTTTAATATCTGAATAGTTTGTGACTTAACATATCTATGAAAACCATATCATATTTATTTTTCTCTTGTAATCCAATACACTTTTAATTATTAATTAACAAAATACCTTTTTAAATAGGTGAACAACTTATGTCAATATTCGTTTTACCAATACACTAGTAGCATAGAAGCTAAGCTAAACTTTTAGCTGTTGACGAACATTGTTAAATTCACTTTCCATAGAATTGTATTTTCACATAGTTTTGTCCTTACTTCTGTACGTAATTCTTTCTTATGTCTAAATGTAGTATATTGTACAATATTTATAAGCACAGACACAGCTTTATCCTTTATCATGTTTTCTATTTAATGGCATTGATTTATTTTATGATTGCTGTACAAAATTTACACAACTATCTATCAGGGTAATCCTTGACAATATGATTGGCACAATTGCACCTGAAACAGTCTCTGCGACAGGATATCCTAGTCCAATAAACATGTGATGTCGAGGGAATGGATAGATTAGAAGTTCTTAATTTATGAAGCTTGGCTTTGTAGCTTGTATTTTGTTTTTTTTTAAATCTGGTTTATTTTAATTATTGTCAAAAGTGTTTAAAACCTCTAAGGTGTTTCTAATTAGAATTGTGTGGCGTTATTTTGTACCACCGCTGTCAAATAAGAAAAAGAAGCAGCATCCTCAAACCAACAGCAGTAATTCTAGTTTTTTTATATCTCCACCTTTAATTTTTTCAAGACATAACTCTTTAACATATCAGCAACTGCAAAACTAATTGCTTTATTAAGTAGAAATATTAACTCCTCTGTTTTTAATCATAATCATTTTGTAAACTCAACTGAACCTGTCTTATTAGTCAGGTTTACATAATAACTACAAAAATCATCCCATTTATCAACTAAACCTAACTGATAGATTTTTAAAAATAGTTATATTTTCAGTTACATCCAGTTACAACTTTCACCAGAAACAGTTTACAGTGTGTTCCACATTAGGGTTCATACCTTTTTTAAAATCACTTAGATTTGAGACGATAGTTCATAATGTGTTCTACTTGTAACAGATCCCTTACTTATTGCAGAATCCAAAGAAAGCGTAGATTTGATGATGGTTTGATGGTGGTAGGGTCTTAAGTCGAAGGCTCGCCTGCGGTGGCACCACCGCTGCACCTATTTCTGCCGTAAAGCAGCAGTGTGAGAACTGCTGTGTTTCGGTTTGAAG
>DWKW01001755.1:0-12032 GCA_018250115.1 Doberes anticus | reverse complement strand
TTTTCTATATATGTTCACTACTCTATCGAATTAGGAATCCCTGTAAGGATAGAGATAAGTATTTGTAATTAAATAAAATTAAATAAATAAATTAAAATCGATTGTGAAATTTGCACAGAACAGACAAACGAACGAGAAAGCAAGCTAATGAAACGTTGTAAAAGTGGTGCGACTTACTGACTACCGTAGTCGCGTGTATTTGGATATTTGTTTGAAGGAATAATTTTTGAGTACCCTAGGGGTGTAACGAGAAGGCATTTCCAAAGTGTGCGCGTCTTAAACAACATCAACATTATTGTCCTACTATACCCATTGTACGAGTCATAAATGAGAGTTTTTAGGCCACAGTCCACCACGCTGGTCAAGTGCTGATCGGAAGACTTCACATGCCTTTGAGAAGATTCTGGAGAACTGTTAGGTATGCAGGTTTCCTCTCGATGGTGTGCTTCACCGTTACAGCGAGTTACAATTAATTTATAATACGCAAATAATTTAAAAATAATTATAAATAACAACTTTTTAATTTAGAGGTGCGTGAGGGGATTTGAACTCCGACCCACCGGTGCGGGAGGTCGAGGTTCTTAACCACTAGGCCATCACTACTAGGTTATCACTTACTCCTACGGCTCACTGCTGCGTCTTATACGCGGGAGCTCAATTAAAATGGTGATGGTTTTTCACTCACTTCGTCAGTCTAATTCTACGAATGTTAAATGTATTGTGCAATATGACGGTCCTCGCCGAACGAAGTTAAATACATAGAATTTATTTTCCTCGATGACTGATTAAATGGCGGAACGTTTTATGTAACTTATATCATAAATTATAACATACAGTTATAGTTATTACACCTGCGGGCGGTATTGTTTTACTACTCTAGTACTTGTTATTTTAAATTTATGATAATTAGACTGCACAGTTTTTATTAGGTACGGGGTTAACTTCTTTTTTATTACCGATGCTTGAGAGTTTGGTAAAAAACTTATATTTCATTATTATATAAAACGTTCTTGTGTAGCGCCGTCCATTGAAAAGTTCAGAATTAAAGTGTTATTATGACATTTAGGTTAAACTATTATCCATCGTTTTGCATTACCGGGATAAAAAGTATCCTATGTGTTAAATCCATGACATGGTCCGTCTATATGCAGTATCTTCATAAACTATGGAAACATTACAATATTTATGTTATTAGCGTAGGAAAATTACGATTGGGATAGTTAGAATATAAGGATTAGGATACATTAGTAGTTAAATAGTAAATTATTAATTAAAATAAAATACATCAACACACAGAACTATTAAACATCAAAACTTTGAAATAAAACCTCTCCGTTTTAAACGGAGTACCTACTTTATACGAACAGGGCACTTAGAATTTACACGCCATGTTCTATGAATATTTGAAGCGAGACTAGAAATACAATACCTTTAGCGTACTCGTTTTATACTCATATGTAGTAGTTTCAAACAATTGTACTATTCTATACTACACACAAACCACACGACAATGGGGTTAATTCGTCTATATACAGCATTCTGTAAAATACTCGTAGATGCTAAACTTAGTCAATGTCGAATAAGTTGAAGGCAAACAAGAAGGAAGTTTCAACACTCGGTTAGGATGAAGTTCGTCGAAACTTACTGTTCTATAAACAACTGAATTGAATAATTGGCAAGTTTAGCAGGGAGAGACTTCGACATATATCATTGCGTTCTCTTTATTTTTACTACTCTATAAACAGATAAAACGAAATTAAATTACCAAGAACAATTACTCTTCGAGTTTACAATACAGATTCATAATTCTTAACAAGACAAGTTTTAACATAACGCACTTGGTATTGTGGTAATATTTTGTCGAAGGATCGCATGCGACAGCATAATTGCAGCACCGATTGCCGTAAAGTAGCAGTGTGATTACTACTGTGTTTCGGTTTGAAGGGTGTATTAAAAACACCTAAACCAATTTAATTGAATTCCAGCGTATATGATGGCGTAACTAAAGAGTTCAAACAAATCGCAGTATTTGAGTATAACCATATGCTGTTAAACTGTGAAAAACCCCTTCATACTTATTCAGCAGTTTTGGCGTCACTTTCGACAAACATATAAATAGATAGCTCACCAGTAATTATTTCCTTATTCAATCACAAATCAATCGAAACTAATCAGCGAAATCGTCTTGCAGTTAGCAGACTCAACGATAGATCTGGCTAAAACTGAACCTGAACACAATCGACTGGTTCAGAACAAGCACCCGCGGATGTCCAGGTGTTTTGATGGTGGTAGAGTTTTATGCCGAAGGCTCGTCTGCGGCGGCACCACCGCAGCGCACATTTCTGCCGTAAAGTAGCAGTATGAGAACTGCTGTATTTCTGTTTGAACGGTATGGTTAGGTAGAAGACACAGGAACAGTTAGTCCTCATGAGTAGCCACGCATCGACATACGACCTTAGATAGGACTTTCGTCCTAGTTGATGTTTGATGTGGATGTCCATGGGCTGCAGTGACCACTTAACATCAGGTAGCCTGCTTGCTCGTTTGCTATTCTATTAACATAAAAGAAAATTACATCTGGTTATTTATTGCCGTGACCATCGAGGTTTTAAAAACATTATCCATGCTTGTAACTGAGAAATTAACGTAGTGAAAATGCTGTTTGTGTATTATACTAATATTTTGAATTAATCTCTCCCAATTGGAAAAAGGATGGAAATCCCTTGTTTAGAAGCTTTTGTACTATCTATAACTGTTATTGTGTAAAACCGTTTTCTATTATTTATTTACTTTAAACTGTCAACTAATTCGTATTCATATGTTGTAAATAATTTTACAACGGTAAAGGAAAATATCGTGACGAAATCTGCATGCCTGCAAGTACCCCATAATTCTCAAAGGCATATCAAGTCCGCCTATCCGCACTTAGCTACTCATTTCTGTTCGTTCAATGTTCCATTTGTTCAATGGATTTTTTAATTCATCTTGAAAATCTGTTTAAAATTAGATACTTCTATCATGAAAGGCATTATTTCGGAGACGGCTGTTTTGTTACTTTAATGCCTCATCTTTGAAGGATAACGCACCGTTTTTCAATTTAGCACAGAGCCCTAGTGGATCTGACTAAAACTAAAGTAACCATTATTTCCTTGACTTTCATAATACGAGACAGCGAATTTGTTACTTAAACGCCTCATCTTGGAACGGTAAACATACTACCTTTTTTCAATGTAGCAGTGAACAGAGCCATTTGCAGCGCTGGTTGTAGATAATGTGCAATTGCACTTATTGTTCGTCACTGCAGCTGACTGCAAGCTGCCACTTGAACGATCATAACGGACCTCTGGGTCCAAAGGGTATATTATCATCGCGTTAGGAATGCTCGCACGTGCCGTTTGCGCAAATAATGGTGTAAACATTATAAACGATCGTTGCAACATCGGTTTCTGTATTGATAAAAACATATTCCGTAGGTACCTAAGATTATTCACTACTTACTATTTTAACAAATATTTTAACAATAGAATTGGTTGTAGATTTATTAAAATTTCTATTGTCTTACACATTACGCTTTTGGCCTCGCTACCGCGTCATGTTTACGATTCCAACGTATTATTTAAGATAAAAACATCGAATACGACATTCATAGCTAAGGGTAATATGTTTTGGCATGTGTGCTTTAGAATAATTATCATAAACACATTGTTTCCCACTGCTGGGCACGGCACGGTTTTTATATATGCAGATACTATGTTACGGTAACGCATTGCAGGGATAAATAGTAATATGCGAGCATACCGGGCACCTGACGTTAAGTGGTAAATTTTACCCAGGTACATTGTCATCAAACCTCAATGTATGTATGTGAATGCTTTGCTACTCCTAAGGATTACGTTGGAAAACCTATATTTTCTACCGAACCACGCTCTTCAAACCAAAACACAGCAAATCCCACACTACGGCAGAAATACGCGTTCTTTTCGAGCCTTCGACTCTTCCACCGTGTATTGATGCTTGGTTTTGAATCGACATTTACTTATGAAATGTATTAATTCTTCCAAAGTCATAGAAGTTCGCTGATCTCAGAAATAACCTTCCACTCTCTCTCAGATTGCAGTGCAAAAATTACAGCGTAAAGTTCATCTTAGCGTTATCTGATTGCAAATCTCAGAATATACAGAGTCGGTTTCCCGAATTGTGTAACACCTACCATTTCGAAAAGTTGCTTTTGAAAGCATAGTTTATAGGTTACGTTCTTATCAATATGCTGTCACGTTACAAGAGTTCACGCGAGTTACTTGAGACTGGATAATTATGGCGTTGTTCAAGAACTTTGCTCTGGAACGGGAACCGTTGGTCTAGGAGTGTATGTTTGGGTGGTTACATAAACTAAATTAGTGGATACGTATTAGTGAGTGATAGCCTTGCGGTTAAGCACCCCGACCCCGCTACATTGGACCGAGGTTCAATTCCCGGCACGCATCTATATTTCTATTCAAAATTTTCGAAATTATGTGCGTATTACGAATTAATAGTCACTCGCTTTAACGGTGAAGGAAAACATCGTGAGAAAACCTGCGTGCCCTGAGAGTTTTCCATAAAGTTCTCAAAGGCATGTGAAGTCTGCCAATTAGACTACGGCCTAAACTCTCTCGTCTCCGAGAGAAGACCTGTGCCCAGCAGTGTGACGACGATAATGGGTTGATGATGATTGATAAATGTTGATGAAGGAAAAATTGTAACATCCGTTTGTGAGCATTCTAGGTTCTGTGTTCTCGGTTTTTATGATCATGGCAAATCATTATACAATATAGCATTTTATTTGTAAAACTATTATTACTATCTTACTCCACTTTTAGTAATTACAGTTACTCTAGACAAGTAAGTGTAATTTAGTAAGTATCTCAATACAATTTCAAAGTACCTAATAAATAATAAACAAATATGCAAGTCTCACGATTAGTGGCGGTATGCCTTGATAATTATTATCTGTTTAATCTCTAGAATAACATCGCCCGCAAATTGTTGAATGTCTCAATATTCTCAGTGGACCTACCACAGAGTTCTAACCAGGTAGAAAGGCAGACTAATATTTAGTGAATCTATGGAATAGACAAGTGAAAAGTAAATCAAATAATTAAGCGCTCGATTTTGGAGCAGTATTATTTCTGACACACGACAACACGGTGCACTGAAACCAGAGCAAGGTTTCTTTGTGTGTTCCTATTTTTAATAGAGCCAAATGGATAAGCAATCGCGGATGATTAGAGATTAGATGCTTTAATCAGGATTTGTTTGTAAGGTACAATTGTATATAACCAGACTTTTAAAACCAGCAGCAGTGCAGTGGAAGATCAATGATGGCCTAGTCGTTAACAATCTGATAAATTAAAAAAAAAATTAAAGAGGCATGTTCTATGCCTTTTTAATTCATCGCAATTTTGGTACATATTAGAAAAGATTTATTACTTACTGTAATTAGGAAATCTGTATGCGTGAGAGTTCTCTATGTTATCCTTAAAGGTATGAGAAGTCCGTTAATTTAGAATTGGCTAGTGTGAGGGATGTTTGGCCAACGGTGGGTTGACGTCAATGATGAACAATTACCATATAAGTTGCGTTTGTCATTTCTGTTTTTTTATTAGTTCTGTGGGTTCGGCTGTTCGCAGTTTGTGTGAAACATGACTCAATGTTCTGTTTACTTTATCTTGTATTACGAGGGCATTAATTTGCAACCATACTGTACGCGTATGTGTTTTATGAGCATTTGAAAATTAATGTTTCGAGAAGCTTTTCAACATAGTCAGTATTCAGTAAAATGACTTTATTTGTGAGGGCACCCAGTTTTTCGATTTTACATCCTACTATTTGTCACAGTGACACAGTGGCCAGCATGCTAGTTTGCAATTCGAAGAGTTCCATACCCCGGTAGTGTCATCTAATTCGATATTGGCAAAGTCCTATGTGGAAAATTCGCCTGCAATGACACCACCGCTGCGCATGTCTGCACCGTAAAGCAGTAACACTTAGACTGTTATTTCGGAATTTTTTGAATATTAAACTCACAACTCCAAAAACTTTTGGTCCGTGCCCAAAGAAAGAGTTTCTTTTATCTTACGAACATTACATGTACATTATTGTTTTACTACATTGTTCAACTTAATTTCATCAGTGGTAGATTGATTGATGGTGGTAGAGTCTTGTGTTAAAGGCTCGCCTGCAGCGGCACCAACGCTGCACCTATTTCTGCCGTAAAACAGTAGTGTAAGAACTGCTGTGTTTCGGTTCGAAGGGTGCGGTTAGGCAGAAGACACTGGACAGGAAGCATTCCAACTTAGTCCTCAGGAGTAGCAACGCAACCACATACAAACAATATCGGATGTGGATGTCCATGGGCTGCAGTGATCACTTAACAACAGGTGGCCTGTATGCTCATTTGCTATTCTATCAAAGTTTATTTAAAAAAAATAGTATTTCTGTTAGTATTATGTTAACTACTATGATAGCCTCTTACAATACGGTTTTTGACTTTTTACGTCACTTTTAATAGAGGCTTCTATTTCAGTTTGGACGGTGCAGTCAAGCGGTCTTGCGGACTTCACTGGATAGTAGTCGTTCAAACATGGTCATCAGGAGTAGCAACGCATCCATGTACAGCCTCTTATAAAACTTCAGTCCAATTTATGTTTCATTCCTTTTACTTTTTAATGGGGGGATTTATTTTCTAACTGATCAACCTTTTGCTTAAAATAGATCTTTATGCATAATGGCACCTCTCTGTCTGAGGTCTAAAATTGGATGAACTAGATAAAGCGAATGGAGGCCTTTGCTTCAGTTGACACTAACGAGCGAAAATGTCTTGCGCAAATTCGTAAGCTTTGCGACACGTCGACTCAACTGAAAATATGGAAATTTCTTCTATAATTTAGTAATATAATCAGGCACTACAGGTACAATAGTCCTATACAATTTTGTGGTACTTTATATAAGAGGTAAAAACGTCTTTTATAACGGATTTTTGACGTCTTCTTTATAAATCAAATTAAATTGCTGTTAAATGGTCAGCACAAGGCTTCAATCTTAAAATAGTACAAAATTCAATGACGTGGAAACCCTTGAGGACTAAGATGGAACGTAACGTATTGTAATGAATCTATTGCATAATACACATTATAATAAATATTACATTTTGTACATTACAAAACATAATACAGATTCAAGGATGCTGAAATAAAATTATGCATGTTCGTGTAAAAGGAATAAAAGTGATTATTCATACTAAGTTAGCAGCCCCTTTTGACTTGACTTTTTAGGGGATAAATTTCAAAAAGCCTTTCATAAAGGACACTAAAAATATTTAACTTATAAAATCAACAGGGTCTGCAAATTTCTAATTCCTAGATTTGGCCGTAAGTGTACAAATATTAGTAGTGGTATATACAGAAAACTATAAGCTCTATGTAGTCCAACAAGCAAATACTATTGGTTTACAAACCAAGAAAACTATTTGTAGCCAGCCAAAGGCATTTATAATCAAAATGCTAAGGAACATGTCTTTACGTCTAGAATTCAAATCCTCAGACCCCTGCAAGGCGTTTGAAAGAAATTTATTAACTGGGAAAGCGTGACTGAGCCCGTACATAAGTCACATGGCGTTGTCACCGTGAATTCTGCGGTCTAAGTGAGAGCGAGTGCGGACGTCGTAGTACGGCCGGCGCTTGTAGTCTACACTTTGGATGAAAACAGGCGACCGTCTCTCCGTCTCCGATATCGTAATTGGCAGCGGATACCAAGCGACAAGGACTTTCGTTAGAGATGGATCACTCGATGGTGGTAGAGTCTTATGTCGATGGCTCGCCTGCGGCGGCACCACCGCTGCACCTATTTCTGCCGAAAAGCAGCAGTGTAAGAATTGTTGTGTTTCGGTTTGTAGGGTGTAGTTAGACAGAAGACACTGGTAAGGAGGCATTCCAACTTAGTCCTCTGGAGTAGCAACGCATCCACATATAACTTCAGATATGACTTCCATCCTAGTTGAGGTTTGATATGGATGTCCATGGGCTGCAGTTACCACTTAACATCAGGTGGCCTGCATGCTCGTTTGCTGTTCCGATTTAATAAAAAATAAAAAACCTACATTTTACGTTTAGAGTGGGCTCACTGCATCATGCTGCCCGTCAGAACGACATGATAATATGAAATAACAGTGAATACTCAACAGTCTGCGTCTCAATCCGTGGTACACGGTGCACCTATCGCTCCGCGACGCTCGTTTAAACAAAAAACAAATAATTACGCCATTTAATATTTATAGGCCAAATCCGCTTAGCGGGTACACTGCCGTAAATTGCATGTCGTATAGCCTCCAAATTACAGCGGCTCAGGAAATTCCCTAACTCGCCTATGTGAACGGGCAGGTCCTGGTTTTATCCATTGGGACGCTATGCCTTATGCTCGCTCTACCTAGGGCCGCACCCTTAGTGTAATGGTGTCAAATTCTAACTGAACATGAGCTAGGAAATTACGAAAACAGGGAAACATAAACACCTTTTATGGATGTCAATTGAAATAGCTGTAATCGAATGAATTTATGAACCTAGATTTTTTAAATCCGCAGCGAAATCTAGGATGACAGTAATTAACGAAAAAAAGTATGTACAGCAAAAAATAATAATTAATGCAACACGTGAGTTTGGAATATTTCCTCTATTAGGTAATTTTAAAATAAATTAAATAAACGGTGATAGTATTCTAATAATACAACTTATGGATTAATGTGAAAATTATTCGTAGCATTGATATAAATAAGGGTGGTTTTTAAATGCTCTATTGTCAATAATGTTAATTTAATTTTCGACAGAAGAATTTTCTTAAATCTTCCAAATTCATTGGAGCGTGTAAAGTCAATGTATAAAAAAACGTACAAAATCTGTCGATAACAGTACTAAAATAAAAAAAGTAAAGTTAATAAAAAAACAGTTTATAAGCTTAGTTTATTGCGAGATTTCTCATCTTTTTTCGGTACCGCCTAGATGTAACCCATAAAATTTATTGTCCATTACTGCAAATTGCAACCCCTTAATAAACTATCTTTACAATCTTCAAAGTCTTATTGACTATTCGGTTTACTTTCTCAATTTTAATGTAGCCCCCCACACAAGGATTTCCTGTCGTGGGTGCCAAGAAAACACTTAAAAACGGAAACATATCAATATTCATCATGTCAACATTCGCCCCGTGAGGAACGAACTTCTAAACAACAGGCCGAAGATTTTATGTTTACATTTCGGTTTGAAGGGTGTAGTTAGGCAGACGACACAGGACGGGAGGAATTCCAACGTAGTCCTCAGGAGTAGCAACGCATCCAGACACAACCTCAGGTGTGGACGTCCATGGGCTGCAGTGACCACTTAATATCAGGTGGCCTGCATGCTCGTTTGCTGTTCTGTTGTTATATTAAAAAAAAAGCCTTAAACTTCTTGATAGTCGAAATTAATTAGTATTTTTGCATTTTACACCGACGTCTCCACGACACAAATAATCTAGGTTGAATGCCATCGACAAACACAAAATCAAGAATGAATTAATTTATTCGTTTAACTCTCTTACCCTTCAGAAATTGAATACCGAAACCTCTAAATGGCACACCGACATACTGACTACAGTGTCATGCTTAATGTCGCTACGTATGTACGTGTAGTGATGCATTTTAAAAGAAATTGAACGGTGGGCAAAGCAGAGAGATTCATGTACTCGATACGACCAATTTTCTTTCTTTTTTCCAATTATGGATGAATTACAATGTTCAATACAATATATAAACATTATTGTATCGTACATTGTTGGAGCCATTTACCCCATCTTCAGTGTAAGTTAAACAGATCATTATCGCATACGCTGGTGTCCCGTTACCCGATGGCATTTTGATGTGCGCACCGACACATTGCAAATTGCTGGTTCTGTGTCAACCCGCATTTATTCGTAATTACCATAATAGTCCGACTCAAAAGTATTCAGTCTACGATAATGCTACCTACCGGTCTGTGTAATTTAATAAACAAGGAATTTATTCACATTCTACTTAGGGTAGGTGAACATTATAAAAAAAAATATATATTTATTACTTATAGTTTGGATCGACATTCATGTATATATATTTAAAACAGTTTTTACACTAAAGTTGAGAAAAAAATTGTCATGTGGTGGCTACACACATGTTGCAAGCTTTTCTCGTACTCATGATTTACAAATATATTTTTTTATCTAAAATCCCAAGTAAATTTCAAAAGCATTTAGAATTTTACGAAGTGCTTTAGAAAAAGCATTTTAGTGTCGTTTTTTTGGACGTTTACCCTACTTGTAGTGCGAGCCTAGCTTTCGCTTCGGTGCCGTTGCCCGATGGCATTCGATGCGCGCACGGGCCAACACATTGCAAATTGGCGGTTCGGTGTGACCCGCATTTATTGGTAATTAGCATTGTACGTCCACCATTAGGGTACTATTCTAACTATTCATTACAGGCGTTTATGTGCTCACGAACCCCTTTCATGATTATGGGATACGATTTAGATCTTTAGGTTAGTTAATAGTTATGGTAAATGCTATTTTATAGACACATGCCCCATATTACCAGGAAGCTTGCATTTTTTGCTTCTTTACCTTTTTATAAACTAATTAGGTACAAATAAACTACAGGACTTTGCTAAATGGTCACTACAGTGAGAGTGTGCACAGGCGCGTTTATCATCAACGTCATCAACCAATTATAGTCCCAGCGCTGGGCACTAAGAGATGAAGGTTTAGACTGTAGTACAACACGCTGCAGAATGGAGAACGAGTTGATATGGAGGAAGAAGTCGGATTGTCTTTTGTCTTAGTGTAGTCTGAAGCTTGAATTAAGCAAACAATTATGTCGATTTTTCGAAAACCATTCTATATCCTGAGTTATACCATTTATGCTTCTCTTTTTGGCTTCTTATAATACCTAAAAGAGCTTGAGTACTCCAAATCTCACGGTACACTTCAAAACGTATTCATATTTAAATTTCATTAGATTTAAAAACTGAAGTAGGTATGTTAGGAGGGATATTTATAAAGAAAAACTTCACTTTCCATAAATTTAAAAACAAAGTATTCTGTAGCCGCATTCACCTAACGAAACTTTGATTTAGTTTTAATGTAACTCAGTTCAATAATAATGACTCGGCAAACCTGTAACGGCCCGGCTAAGCCATATAATGACCTGGCTAAGTCGTTTGCACCGTTAATGCTAAGTAACCTTCTTGCCAATGACTTACATCTAAAGATTAAGTATTCTGCTAAGCTAAGAAGGTAAGCTGAGGGTCTTAGTATTGTAATCTTAAGTAATAACTTAATGAGATTTGTTAATTTCAGAGTTAAATATAACAGTAATAATGGGATGTGATGCTTCTGCAATTTTCTATTTTGGAAATTAAAGTTAAGGATATATGTAGATAGCAAAATTACAAGTCGGATTGACAGCAGGTTATCATCATCATCAACCTATTATTGTCCCACTGCTGGGCACGGGTCTTCTCTCAAAGATGAGGGGGTTTAATGCCTAAGCCCACCACGCTGGCCAAATGCGGTTCGGCGAACTTTACATGCCTATGAGAACATTATGGGGAACTCTGAGGCCTGCAGATATTACACCATGTTTTCCTATCGTTAAAGCAAGTGATAATTGATTCTAGTACCTACGCTCAAAAAAATAATAGTTGTGCGTGCGTTGATTCGGACACCGATCCACCGATTATTTTTCACTAGACTATCATGACTTAAGTATGTTATTCAGTTTTTTTCTTGGAGATAAATCAACAATCATCATTTGGCAACAATCTTGGCTCTTGTATCATGGTTGTTTCATGGTTATAAACATCAATATTTTAATAATACTGTTTGTTACATTTTTCATAGAAAAACTTATTGCTTCGTGACTTTTTATTCAGCGAAAGTCTATTTAAGGTTTAATTTAACAAGAACTTCCTAGAATACCAATCCGTTCGCAATTT
>DWKW01001754.1:0-12034 GCA_018250115.1 Doberes anticus | reverse complement strand
CATGGGTCTTCTTTCAGAGGTAAGAGAGTTTAGGCCGTAGTCCACCACGCTGGCCAAGTGCGGATTGGTGGACCTATATGACTGAATATTGAGATATTTAATATTTTTATCATTTTAATCGCCAATTTTTTTCTGTTTCGATTGACGACGTATTTGTCGCTTAATTATTAATGCGTTTCCAGATTCAATACTTTTTTTTATCCTAGGGGGTATGGTTCCTAAGTTTTTTTTTCTACTAATTATGGTATTTTTTGGAATAGGTTTCAAAAATATAGCACACTTAAAAAAATAGTAATAATGGAAGTTACATTTATATTTCCTACATATTATGCAATAGGCGTGCAAATGTCAATATTGCTACACAGGTACCACAGCTACACCTACTTAACAATTCAACATCAAAGCAATGAAACAAGTAAAAAATAAAATAAACAAGTCCCGAATTGTAGCTGTGGCAGTTTTTCGAAAATTACATTACACTGGGGTTATCCTAATTCCTACATGAAATTATATAATATGTGAAAGATTGATTTAATAATCTGACGGCCCGCTTGGCACCGGGGCCAACGTGCGGTCTGCCGTTCAGAGGGTCCTGGATTCGATTCCCAGCCGGGCAGAAATTTGAATGATTTAGATTTCTGTACCTGGTCTGGGTGTTTGTGTGCTTCGTTCTGTATGTGTCCATGGCACCCACAGGTTAAAACCAACTGTGAGGCTATGAGTGTGAAACGTTATTATTATGATTAAATGATAAATAATGGTAACAGACTAGGTCGGTCGGAAGTCTAGTCTAATTTCAACCATCACTACTGTTGCAACAATAAAAACAACTACATTGCAGTACAATCGGTCATAACATGTGAGACTCATGATATGATTACGGTAAAGTATGTTTTCTCACGAATACCCACATTTCGACGAATTTTCGGCGTTATTGCTTTTTAACTATCGTGAGCTTTTGAAAGGCTGTTGATATTATTCTTAGAATATATCCATACTAAAGAACTAAGTCAATGATAGCCTTCGTGAGCTTTTTTTTACTAAAGAACTTAGGTCAATAATAACCTAGTGGTTAAAAATCTCGACCTATCGATGCGGAGATTTTTTTTTAATTTTCGATTTTTTATGCGGATGAGAAATTAATTATCACTCACTTTTAAAGCGAGGCGTGAACACTAGGTTGATAGATTTGGTGAAGGAAAATATCTTTTCGGAGCCTGCATGACTATAAAATCTGCATAATGTACTCAAAGGCATGGCAAATCCACCAAACCAAAAAATATATATATGTTTCTCACGAACATTAGCAATATTTATATGTATCATCACCCATTATTGTCCCACTGCTGGCCACAGGTCTTGTGTCAGAGATGAGAAAATTTAGGCCATAGTCCACCACTATCAGAGACATCACGTGCCGTTGAGAACGTTATATTTTTTTAAATAACGTTATAAATAAAACCTAACAGAATTCTTAAATACTATGTTTTCATTTCGAACTTTTTTAAAAACAAATGTTCGTATGGTGATGATAAATAGCTTCACATAGTCCTAACCTTCAAGTTAATAATTTAGTCAATTAATTGGCAGTAATGTTTTAACCATAAAAAAAAGAAATGAGCAATCCAGAAACACATTACACGTACTGCTAATAAGCTATTTATCATCAGAGGATCCAAAAAGCTTAATCTAGGCTTCGAATCCGCTGTCGAGTACCTATTAAGTTATTAAACCCCCCATACCATTTTCATAGAAATTAAAATTGCCTGTGCATTTTGACAGGTGTAGGTACCTAGTTTATATCAGTAATCGAACTAAGAACTGTCCTACCAAGAGTACGAAAGCGAAATATGATGTTCTCTTTCTGATATTTTATAACGCACGAGACGTTCGCCCGCCTATTCGAAAACAAGGGAAGTGTTCGAATTAACAAGGGAACAGTTTCCTTGCAGGAAGGTCAAACTATATTACTGTTAAATCTAGACTGTAACTATCAAATCTATAACTGTATGATTTTAAACTGTGACAATCCGCATTATAAGCGAACAGAGGATTTAATTAATATTTTTTTATAGAGACCGCTAAATAGTTAATATCACTCAGTTTTTCAAAAATATCTATCTTCACTGTACAAACGTCATGTCTTCTGTTGTCGTCATTTCCTTCGATATGGACTACGATATGACTATTTAGGGACCTGTTAGACCAAAACTTTTTTTTTGTACGAGTATTCGTTTGTTCGGCAATCATGCAGAAATTAGTAAATAGACTTTAATGACACGTTCACAGTTAATAATGTTTGAACAAGATCCATCGATACATGTAGCTCGATCTCTATCTAGTATGCACTGTTATATAAGCGGTAGGTCAATATAAATAAATGAAATGTTTTTTCACTCATATGTGGTGACGACGTATTTATCCGTTTCCATTTTAATATTTCACTAGCTAACTATAGGACACATCCCTTACGGTATCGGTAATCAATATGAAAGGCAAAACATAAAGGTGCTTACACACGGCCGGTATTTTTAGCCCCGCTCTAAAGGTCCATAATGCGCGCACCGGGGCCATAGTCGTAAAATAATATTCCATAATACATTATAATAGTCGCCATCCCGGGTAATGTTCATAAGTATTGGAATTACAGGGCGGCGCGTTCGGGGTCTTACATCGACAATGGCGCAAGGTATGAGATATTCACATACAATTTTGAAAACTTTTTAAAATTCGTTCAAATAATAATGGCATGATTAAAAAAAAAAAAAAAGCTTGGAGCATTTAAAATGTATTCATATATTGAGATTCCATTACCAACAAGATGATAATTTTAATATATTTGTGTTATTGTAATTATGTAAATCAAACATTTTTTACTATGTGCGTATTATTAATTAATTATCACTCGCTTTAACGGTGAAGGAAAACATCTTGAGAAAACTTGCACGCCTGAGAGTTCTACATAACTCTCGAAGGCATATGAAGTCCACCAATCCTAACTTGGCCAACGTTGCGGACTATAAACTCTCTCATCTCTGAGAGAAGACCTGTGCTCGTTTTATATCTTTTAAGCCCTGCTTAGTCAATGTATGAAAGTATTAACGTTTTTCGTTTAGCCATTTCTATAAAATTGGGCGTAACAGAACGAAAATCTGTCAAAGTGACAATTTCTTTGCGGTGTCTCTGTAAATGATAGTGTTGACCTCAACCACGTATAATTTGTCTCTATTCTTTTTTTTATAAACGACAATTATAGCAACTGGCTCGGTTTCCAAAAATTAACTGACTATAAATATTTTTGTTTTATTTTGGGCTTTTGATACCAAGTTCAATTCAAATGTAATTTTAATATTTCTAAAAATATTTATTGCTTTAAAAGCAAAACTTGATATTCATGTCTCCAATATTAGGGTTAAAAGTTATTTTTGTTAAGGTAACCTTGTAAATCATTCAACTTAGACATGACACGTTCCAAGTTAATCCTCAGGAGAAACATCGCATTTACGCACGGCCCTCAATCCTACTCTATACTACTAATACTACTATACTAATAATATTACGCAGTATGTGAGGTAAAAAATAAACCTCACAAACTGCGGATATAAGTACCAAGTATTTCCTGGGAATTGAGCAATGGGCACCTTTTTAGACTTCATTATGTTTAGCATAATCATTAATTCCTAATTGTTTTTACTTCACTTTGTACATTGATCCACTACTATTGTATCGGGCACAAAAGTAGATTTTGATTTTGTTTTATTAAATTCTAACGCTACAGCATGTAACCTTGTACCATACCCATATATCGAATCTCATCGTGGCTTTTGATTGGCTGCGAGTGGCGAAATGGTCCCACGATGATGATTCGATTCATTTCGATGACAGATTATTTTTCGAATTTACTATTGGAACACCTAGTATCGATTCGATATCGATTTACGGCAATATCTATCAGGACTTAGATGTGATCGGTGTTGAACGGTTTTAAAGTTTGTTCACACATTACGCTGGGATTCGTTTCAGAGTCATTCGTACATTTAGATCCACGTTACCTAAATTGCATTCAAGTACCGACGTAAGCAAAGCAGTAGGCTTGTACGTATAGAACAGAATTACCGCATCAGGAATTCCTGTGCCGTGAGTACAACGATAACAGCATATTGTATAAGTATAAACGTCTGAGTTCTTGGTCTCAAAGGTATGTGAAGTCTGCTAACAGGCCAGGTAAAGAATGGGACTCAATTAAAAGAATCCTACCCATGTTTGAGAAATGATCTGTGCCTGGAATATAGATGATGATGAAGTTTTTCAGTACAAAACGTCTACAACGAATTACGTTAACGTAGCAAACGAGCATGCAGACCACTTGATTTTAAGTAGTCACTGTAGCCCATTGACAGCAACATTCAACCTCAAATATAATCGGTGTCTTATTTGAGGTTGAATCTGGAGGACTAAGTTGAAATACTTCCTGTTCAGTGTATTATATCTAACTACATCCTTCAAACAGTAACACAGCAGTGATCACACTGCTGCTTTACAGTAAAAATCAAAGAATACGTATTATATTTTCCCGACGAAGCCACTAAACGCAGAAACATCCATGATTTATTCATAGTAATAATACCTAGGTAAGTATATACGTTTCGTAGGTACCTACGTTACCAAAAACTATGGCACGAATACGAACAAATTTTCAAAATGACTTTTTGGGCCTTTTATCAGTAAAATTTAAAGGATTAAACTTACTTAAAATGTAGTTTATGTCTTTATTAAGAAATCTTATCCGAAAAAGAACAGACACTACTGATAAATGGACAGCACTGCACTCGAGCCTCCTTTCGCGTGTAAGCCTACAAATCTTAGCGCATTTGATTAAACGGAAGGCATTTGAATATGCGCCTTATGGCTGAACAGCTTAAAATTCCTTGTAACTTAATAAATGTATCCCCTACAAAGTGTGAATAAATTAATGTAAGCAAAACGTCGTAACACATACATCATATGCATATCAAATTATGCTCTATTTCATTAGAGTTAGGGTTGCATTTTGAGGTTTATGTGCTAGCGTACAATTTTGAGGTTATCTGTCAAAAACTGTGAGAAATGGCGCGCGCGCTCCTGCCGGTAGAAAACGAGCGCGTATAACTTTCATTCGGATACACGCTGTGAGTGTCGCGCCGTTTCTCCTTGTTTATTTATTTTGTTTAATCTGTCGTTTGTTCCTGATGCATTTGTTCGTTAATATTGTTTCTGACGGCTTTATCGCCGATAATATCTTTAAATAATTTTTGAGTGGCGCTCCCGCTACCATTTATGAGTTTCGTTGTGATGATCGTTTTTAGTGCTTTATATTTTTGAAAGTCATATTCCAGTGTTGCTGCTTTCTTTTATCTGCTACAGTAATTCATAATATTTTGGAATAAAAAAAAGTTTCTCTTAAACAGCGCTTTTCAATTTGTTTAATGCATAACATTATAGCTATAATATAATTATATGTATAATATATGTAAATACAAATACAATTACGAAATTTGCGCGGACGGAGGAGTATGAAATTTGGCACACTTATAGTTTATATAGAGATGGAGTGCGGCATGCTAATATTTTTTAATAATAATGCATAAAAAAATACATTAAATCAAATTAAAAATCATGCACACACACCACAGTCATACACAGTGAAGATCGTCACCAATGAAATTTGAAATGTCCGAATGACACGATGACAACTCAATTGTGAATTCCGTTCGTTCAAATATTCGCTTTTTAATTGCCTAATGCCGATTTTTAAAAAATATTATTATTCCAAATTTGAAAATAATCATATCTTAAATACTTTTTATTAAAAATCAATTTTTCATAATACTTTTTATCGAACACTCATTATTTTAAGTTCAACTCGCCATTCGCAAATCGTAGACAAACAGTACTGCGAGAATTTACTGCGGTATAAATATTTAAAGGAGCGATTTCAATATGTATCAGATTTCGCCTTATTTATCATCGTATTTGTTATCGTCGGGATAAACTAACAACCCGTACACCATAGTTAATTAGCACAATCTTAACTTTATGCGGCCAGATTGTAATGGTAATTAGGACCTTTCTTCTACCGCTCCTAAGTGGCGTTTTCCTCGATTTGTTAAAGATAAGATAAATCATTATTTTTTTATTAAAAATCCATTTGCGTACGTGTTTATATTTTAGGGTGTATTAATTGTTTTTGTTGCGTTTCACATTTGTGTATTGCAGAAGAATAGTGAACTGTTCTGACACTGAAACATTAGATATCCGATCTTAATCCGGAGAAGTTAGCAATTTTTACTTAGATTATGCTTTGACGTCATTACACATCAGACCGACCATGTGATATTCGGTAGACTGACCTTTTTTGGCCGTAAATCCGCACAATCGTCCGGCAAAGAGCTATCATGAGGGGAATAAGGATCAAAGGCCAGCACTAACTGCTCACACCGCCCTATTAGTTATTTAGGTAGTTATTAATCATTAAAATTTTTCTTTTTTATTAATAGAATAACGATGTCTAAATCATCGTTATTCTTACAATAAGTATTATATACTTGTGACCATCCTAGGCCCTAAAGACTATTGTGATATTGAAGACGTTATCTACATACATTAACCACGAAATGAAATACATTGTCTGTCTGTTTTTTTTTATATTTGATCTTTATTATATTAACGGAACAGCAAACAACTATGTCACATCCGGCTAAAATTTCAACAAGGATGGAAGTCATATCTGAGGTCGTTTGTGGATGCATTGCTACTAAGTCGAAATGCCTCCTGTTCTTGACAAGAGCCTGTATTTTGCCTATCCACACCCTTCAAACCGAAACACAGCAGTTACCACACTGCTGTTTTACGGTAGAAATAGGCGCTTCGGTGGTGCCGCCGCGTGCTAGCCTTTTACATAAAACTCTACCACCACCGTAAACCTGTTCTCTTCTCATAATAAAATATAATTAAAAATTAAAAATATTAGATACATTTAAAATGTAACACGGACATTTCTGTACATAGAAGACATTTGAAAAAATCTAGCTGATTTAGGTTTCTGAAAAAAAAAACTTTTTATTTTCTCTGTTTCTATGTTTGTTCACCAATCACCAATCACTGCTCAATTTGAGGTTGTCGTTAGGTTAACTTAACTATTGTGATATTTTTTTAACAAGATCAGTACAGTAAAACCAGAGATAAAACTGGATCTCTTTGTAGTAGATGCCTATGCACTGTCATATGCGGGAGATCAATTTACCTACCTAAATGGATTTGCCGTTTTGTCAATCTTGTGCGGCGACAAGATTATGGGCGGTAGTCTCTTCTATGAAAAAACAACGGATGTCGCCTTCAATGAATCATAGGTACAAGACCTACATAATTCGTATCGATATTTTGAATAATTTGCGAATGAGGCAATATCTTTGACAAGCCGCGTAATTTATAAACGATGTATTCTGTTAATTAATGGCTACGTTTGTTTTAGTTTTTCGATTAATGAGAGTACAGCGTCTTCAGATAACACGATGGTTTATGTGGTTTCCATGGTAATTTAGTTGTCGGGCTACTATCGCCTTGATATAGTGAGACTAATGAGTAGTGGCCGGACAAAAATTTTTATACAGCTTCTGTTGTTTTTTTTTTGTTGATTCCAACCTTATATGGTATGTCGGAGTTAATAATTATTTCGTAAAATGTTTTTGTAGACTTCCGGTCCCTATAAGAAATAGGTAAATAATTGATAGTGTATCTACAGTTTTCATTTACACAGTTATGACAAACAGTCATAATTGCAAAGTAATAAACGTAAGTAGGTAATATGAAAATGTAGGTAAAAGGCTACCTAGGCTATCACTAATAGCCTAGCAGTTAAGTATACCCAGCAGACCCAGCTACGGTGGGTCGAGATTCTCGAAATATTATCTATTCTAAATTTTCATAATTATGTGCGTGTTACAAATTAATTATCACTCGCTTTAACGGTAAAGGAAAACACCGTGAGGAAACCTGCATGCCTGAGAGTTATCTACAACGTTCTCGAAGGCATGTGAAGTCTGCCAATCTGCACTTGCCCAGCGTGGTGGACTGTGGCCTAAACTCTCTCATCTCTGAGAGAAGTGCACGGGGCACAGCAGTGAGACAATAATGGGTTATTGACAAACGTAGGTACCTACTCACTATGTATACTAAAAGTATGTAATGTGTTATTTATTCAAAATACAATACCATAGGTACCTAAAGTACAATAATTATTTATTGTAACCTCAAATAACAATATTACATGCGCATGAGCATTTATAAGATTACATAAAAAAGGCGATTTAAATAACCTAAAAATACTTTCATTTATATATTACGATATATTATAAGTAATCTATGCAGGTTTTTATGTTAAGGAATGCGTTACCTACTACCACGTGATAAAATGAGATAAAATTACGTTGATAACTGTATTAATGGATATTAAAGGAATCCAATTAAGTGCCTTGTAGTAGACTAATGAAAGTTATCATTAATTAAAAGTCCTATTACAAAATAAGAATATATTATATCACTTCAAGCATTATTTGAGAGAAAATATACAACTTAGTTCAACGCGTATAACGTTCTATTTATATGATGTACTAGCTCTAGCCCGCGATTCACCTCGCGGCGAAGTTATGTATATGACCTAAAGCTTTCTTTGATAAACGGGCTAAATAATGCAAACGTAATTTTTGTAAAAAAATGTAAAGAAATTTAAAAAAATAATAATCATACGGCAATTCTCCTACAACTTATTTTTTTTACATACTTTTTTTTACTCGATGCCATGGAGCGGTGACATTTACAATATTTACCCCACTACATTACTAGCAAGCATAGGAACGATAAAGATTTTACCCTATTTGACACCCTATATATGTATGTACCTGTGTAGGCATGTAAACCTACATAGTACATTAAATATATTATGTACAGGTATATGTGTGTAAGTACGTACGGACGTTCCACTGTAGCGTAGCGCATAGAATACTGATTTTAACTGATGGCTTGTCCATCGAGCTATCATTATTAAAGACTACATAATCTAAATATAAATTAAATGTGTCCCCTTGATATTTTAAAATCAAGTAACGAAATATAAATGTCCTGTAGTCGGATTTTAGTTCAAAAGTTAAAGATATTCATCATTTTTGTTATTTTTTATTTAAAAGCCACTTCAATAAAACGGTGTTGAAATGTAACTAATACGACACTGTTCTCATCAAAACTGACACCCAAACGCCTTCTAACCGTTCACTCCTACCATACAAATTGCAAGCACAGAACCCCTACAGTCAAGCGATTTGTCAACACCACAGAGCAACAAAACCACCAATAACCCGCCATAACTCGCACAGATAATAAAATTATTTATTCAATAAAACAAATAGACTATAAAGTGTGACTTTTGTCACTGTTACCTTGTACCGGCTAATGGCGGACATAAATAAAGAGTAAATATTGCTCGCTAAGACCAACAGTTAATTTAACGTGTCAAAATGTAAGTTTTAACGTCTTTGCTTACGAGTGTAATAAAACCATATTGTAATAGGTGTGGTACTCATATCTGTACTATATAAAATTATAAATGTGTCACTGAATGTACTTTTGAAAATCCAACTCAGTACACAATATTTTTTTTTTACAATATTTGTCTGCTTGATCCGCAATCACACAGCAACTGCTGAACAGACTTGAATTAAAATTTCACAGTTTAAATTCACATAATTAGATTTTAATAGTGTGTTTAAGTTTTAACAAAAATGGTATAGTAGAACCAGAGCACCGTCTTACACGCCTGATGGCAAATAAAAAATAGCTATCTGTTATACCACTCTCATGTGGCGACATATTTTGTTCACTAAATGTTGCAGATATATTGTAAATGCCATATTGTTCATGTAGTTTACTAAAAGATTTTTTATTTATTTTACAAAATATTAACAGAGCAGCCAACGCGCAAACATGCCATTTCATTTTAAATGGTCGCTGCGGTCATACTAGGACGGAAGTTTATCTGAGGTCGTATTTAGATGCCTTGCTACTCCTGAGTACTAAGTTGGAATTCCTCCTGTCCTGTGTCTTCTGATGAACCACACCTTTCAAACGGAAACACAGCAGTGTGTGCACTGCGGAAACAGGTGCATCGGTGGTGCCGCCGCAAGTGAGCCTTTGACATAAGACTACCTTAACACCATAATATCATAAAACCACTACATATTAATATCTTACTGTAAAGTTTTAGTCTGTTAGTTTAAATCATCATCAACCCATTATCGTCCTACTGCTGGGCACGGGTCTTCTCTCAGAGATGAGAGAATTTAGGCCATAGTCTACTACGCTGGCCAAAAGCAGATTGGCGGACTTCACATGCATGTGAGAATATTTATAAATTTATAAATAACATAAAAAAATGGTAACTCATGAAAGATTAAATTTACAAAATAGTCAATTGTGTTTTCCATAGAAGAAAAATATGTAGGTATATTTAGACGCTCAAACAAAACTTAGCCATAGTCCTTCGAACGTCCATAGTCCCTAAACGTTTCGTTCCATTTTCAAATTTAAATTCCCTTAAGAAAGAATGGCCAGTTTCGGTAATTGTATTTTAAAAATGTACATAGCTAATAAGGGCGGCAGCAGACTGTCGACGTCGACGGAACGGGTACTGAGAGCGTTTTAATTCTCACACCCCATTTGTCCAACATTGCATTCGCTAGTTAAGAACTGGATTTCCTATGGAGTATGATAAAAATTTTGTTAAATTACTTTTGGTATAATATTTTTTGTATTTTGCTCACACTTTGCTCACGCTTTTTTTTAAGCCCTCTTATGAACTTAAGGGACTTCTAAAACCTGTTTATTATGAATCGGTTTGCAATCCGACTATTACGAAATGAACGGAACATTAAATATGTCTCTGGAAAAATAAAAATTTCCGGAAGTTTTAACAATTTTGAGTTTTTAATAATTTTCAATTCAGTGTAGTTTAATAATACACAACAAAATAAAACAACAACAAAAAAATGCTAATAATTTGTAGATAAATCTAACGTATACATTAGATTATAATATACATTCTTATAAGTTTCCAAGAATTGAGTAAAATTGTAAAAAACATGAATTAAAATTATGCAAACATTTGACTTTTGCGTCTCCACACAACTGCTGCTCCGAATGTTTTCCTAATTTTGTCCTCAGTCCAGTGCCCTCGCGCGCTCAATTGCCCAGCATCCCTTGCCACGTTTCTTTTATTCCCTTTATTCCCACTTTTTATTCCCCTTTTAAGGAATGTCGCACTATTAGCTCCTTCGTAATTATGAGAGGAAAAATTTATTTAGTGTGGGGTTGTAGAGAATTTAAAAGAAATTTTCCAAAGACATTCTCTTGTCTTAAGGGTTTAAAATTCCCTCATAGCGCTGGCGGAGTGCGCGAGTTAGTTAGAAATTAGATGGGAAATTTTGTCAGCAAGCATCTTCATTAAAATTTTTTTGGAGAAAGAGATTACTTTACCGATAAGATGCGAAATCCACGCCATTTTTCCAATCTGCACTGAACAATAAATGGACCAGGCTTCCCCAAGCTTGGATCATCTAACGGGATTTTTGTACAGTATATATTCTACTTGTATGTATATTCATAAAGTGATCTCAGTGATCAGAGTGTTTAGACCATAGTACACCACGCTGGCCAAGTGCGGATTGGCGGACTTCACATGTTTTTGAGAACATTACGGAGAACTCTTAGACATGCAGGCCTCCTCGTTATATTTTCCTTCACCGTTAAAGCAAGTGATAATTCCTTTGTAATAAGCGCATAATTTAGATATAATTATAAACAATTTTGAGCATGCAGGCCTCCTGATGTTAAATGGTCACCGCAGCCCATGGACATCCAAATCAAACCTCAACTAAGACGGAAGTCGTATCTGAGGTCGGATGTGGATGCATTGCTACTCATGAGGACTAAGTTGGAATGCCTCTTG
>DWKW01001753.1:0-12034 GCA_018250115.1 Doberes anticus | reverse complement strand
GCCTCCATGTACAATAAATTCATATAAGTTTAGTTACAACGCGGACGAAGTCGCTGGCGTCATCTAGTATAAAAATACATTCAGAGATCGTTATGAAGAAACGGTTTCTTCGCAATGTTTTCATTTACGTAAAGTAATTTATACGTTACTTTATTTAAAGGGAACGATAACTACTCATGCTCACATGAATTTAAAAAAAAATTAACTGTAAGAGTGACGAATGTCTAAAAGATTTCTCTTATTTCATTTAACCTAATAATGAAATCTTTAATCTAATAAACTACCTTAAGAGCTACAAATAATACTTCCATAAATCTATCAGTTTCACAACTTATAAGCTTTTTACTATTAGCCAATAATTACTAAACTACTGGCCATTATATTATACCATAGGTTTAATTATTTTGACTTTATTTTTGTCAAAATTTTGTATCTATGATGAAATCTAAATGTCGTGCAATTACAAGTTGGAAATTTCCAAAATTTCATTTATCCCACACATTTAATCGTAGGGTAATCTAAAAGGGATTAGTTTCATTACTACCAAACAAATGTTACATTAATTTACTGCATAGATGATCGTAGCGAGCGCTCGCAACGATATGTCATCTGTACATCGACGTCCAGCGCACCCACTGAGGCCGGCCGTACATCATCGCTTATCCGAGCTCGTGTGTCAGTGTCATCCTCCCGCCTGCCATGAGCTACATGCTGACTCGATCACTGAATATGCAAATGTCCACACTCCGTATTAACAAGCTTGGCTCAGAACTCTTGCAGTCAATGATTTCTAAACGTGCCACTGCGGTGAACATTATCTTTTGAATTTCAAGTGACCGAACTTGTTTTCAAGGTAAGCCTAAACTAGTAGATAGTAACTCAAAGAAGTCTCATACAAACTTATCAAATTTAAATAAATTTATTCAGATTGCTTGTTGTTACTTCGTGTAAAAATATTTTTGGTTTTCGTGATGAATATTCTCCATAGAGGTATTCATAATGCTACATGGCTAAACACGATTGCAAAAAGTAATTCCGAAAATAACTGACCTTCCGGTAGCTCTTCTGGCTGAGGTTCCTTGGCATCTTCCATGTTGTCAATATCGTCTTCACCCAGTTGATCTTGAGCAGAATCGTCAATGAGGTCTTCTTCCTCCGCCACGTCATCTGTTCCGTCTTCCTGCTGACCTTCTTCTGTCCATTCTTCTTCATCGGCTGTAAAGAAAAGTATATTTTTTTTCATATGAATTTCAATTGTGAATTTGATACAAGACCAAAATAATTTGAAATTCATTATGAACTGATATTATTTAAATTTCTACCGTTACTTGGCTACACATTAATAGCTACCTCAAATAGGATATACTTTTGAAGTCGTGAGACGTCAAATACCCATTTTAAGAGTTTATTTCTCAGGTAACGGTTTAGACAGTAAGAAGGGATTTTCTTGAGATATTTGGCAACATCTCGTTGTACAATAACGCCAAATGGTCACGCGACGAATCCCTTTTATGCTGGTAGCCACTGTTATGGTAATTTTATTGTAGATGAACCTTCAATTTCAGTAAACGATTTGGGGTAAAAGGGTATAACTAGAACGTCAATAAATTGATTATTTAGCGTCCATTTTTTTGTACTAATATTCCTAATCCTATTATATCCTTATCCTTCCTAATCTATACTATCAATAAAACAGTAACGGGAAAAAAAATCTATGCATGATATATTTTTTTGAAGCTGTTAGTTCTCACACTGCTGCTTTACAGCAGCAATAGGTGTAGCAGTGGTGCCGCCGCAGACGAGCCTTTGACATAAGACTCTATCACCATTAAATATTCGTTGGAATAGGAGAAAATTAACAATGCAAATTATCTTCAAATATCTGTAGCTATAGCTATTGTGTGCTTTCATAATTAACAGGCAACGGCAGTATTTATATCAAAAAACAAAGAACAAAAAAGCGTCTTCTGTGACTACTTGGAAAAACAGGAAATCAATAATGATAAAAAGAAGAAAAAAATTGTGTCTTCTATTCGTGAATCATATTTACGAATTTTATATGATCTGATCAATGTATTAGAAAAGCATGGAGGTCAAACATACAAACACTCATTTTTATAAATACTTACATATTGAAATGTTATAAGACTTGTAAGAAAATGAATAGTTACATCGTCGAGAAAATCTAATTAATTTAATAACTTGACGTTAGCTTTAAAGTTCTTCAAAGTCGGTTTTAATCAAACAGTTTAATTTTTATACCAAATCTTTTTGAATCGTTCAACGTGGTAAAATCTTACAAGTTTGCGAAAAATTGTTACTCAATCACCCATAAAGAGCGGATTTAAATGAAATTTGGCACATAGATTATGTCTTGAATTAACATATAAAATACCTTTATCCCGGGAAAACAAAGGATCCCTTGAAGATGTTTCTTTTTTCTTTTCTCCTTCCCTTTTTAGGGTTCCATAGCCACATGACAAAAACGGAACTTATTATGTCGTCATGTCCGTCTGTCTGTCCGTCTATCCGTATGTCTTTTTTTACATAAGAAGAATAGCAAACGAGCATGCAGGCTACCTGATATTAAGTGCTCACTACAGCCCATGGACATCCAAATCAAAGCTCGACCCGAACGGAACTCCTATCTCTTATCTGTATTCCACATACAGATAAGAATAGAGATGCGTTGCTACTCCTGAGAACTTAGTTGGAATGGAATGCCTCCGGTCCGGTGTCTTCTGCCTTACTACGCACATCAAACTGAAATACAGCAGTTCTCATTGCTGCTTAACGGCTGAAATAGGAGCCGCAGTGGTGCCGCAACAGGCGAGCCTTCGACTTAAGACTCTACGACCATCAAATTTCATCATCATCATCAGCCTGCGTCCTTCTACTGTCGGAGATAGGCCTCCCCTAAGGCACGCCACCGTACACGGCCCTCCGCCCTCCATCAAATTTATTTATTATAATTTACCCATATATACTTTATTAACGATATTACCGCGAGCGTTACTAAAGCGTTACTCAAAATAACTACGATAAAATAGATCCAATACTTCAACATATTGTATGTCACATAACACACCACACGTGTGTACGAAAGTAGAAAGGAACTATACTACTGAAACTTAATTAGGATAATGCGCCGCGTGGCACGGCAGCGAGTTAGGTGCTCGTCCGGTGGGACAAGAAATCACTATTACGCTCAAAAAGATGTACCATCGTTACTAGCTGTCTAATCTATGTTATTTTATAAAGGTAATTAGGCCATATTGTACGTTAAAAATATTATTGACAAATTTATAGGTCTCGAATTCATAAAGGTTGCTGAACTGAAGGATTTTTTAAATATATTTTTATAGTTTTATTGTCAATCTTGAATGTCGTCAATAGTAAATGATAGAGTTTAATGTAGTTTAAAATTACGTAGTCATGCTTAAATACTACCATCAGTTTGATGAAAATCGGTTGACTAGAAACTAAAATGTGTATGTACACATATCTTATATGTATGTATATCTCTTAGAAGAGTTATAAGATGAATTTATTGCATTTTCGCTAGATTTAGGTATAATCAGGGATTTAAGCTGAAATAATATCCTCATTATCGTTTGGTGACATAATTAGCACGAGTCGGGAGGGTGCGGATGGCGTGATTGCGCCCCGTCCGCCGCACCCCATTGTTTCTACAAAAATAAACTGACTCAGAAGAGCCACTCAAATACCACTGTTGGAATACAAGAATCACTCCAAAGCATGCATTGTGTGAAAGAGTTTAACAAACAATATAATAAGGGCTACTAAACAAAAGTTTATTAGCCCTTGACACTACAAATATAGTCACTTTACCATTGACGTCTCTTTGTTTTGTTAGAAAATCTTTTATTAGTATAATATATTAGTATAGTATATTTAAAACTATAGAAGTTTAAATCAGAATAATGTGATTTAATAATTTGCATGGATATTATTACAATACGTAATTTCAATGTAGGTAAACTACATCTCATTACGTTTCTTGCTATCCACATAGCGTATATTAAAAAAACAATTACCTAATATTTCAAGTTGATAGTCTTGTGTGCATGGCTTGCCTGCGGCGGCGGCACGCCTATTTCTGCCGTAAAACAGAGAGACTCTACACTGGACAGGAAGCGTACCAACTTTGTCCTCAGGAGTAGCAAGGCATTCTCGCACAACCTTAAATAGGCCTTCAATCCTACTTGAGGTAAAATGTGTATATCTATGGGCTGTACTGTCCACTTAACATAGTGTGGGCTGCATGTCTGTTACTCTGTCATGTGCTACATCTTTAATATAAAAGATCGGAAATAAAAAAAAAATATGTACCTATGCCGCAAATATTCGGCCTTACTGCAACAGGTTAGAGTTTTAAAACACAATTCGCAGTGAATGTGCATATTTCAAATGTATCTGTTCATAATCCGATGCACTTAAACTGGTTACACGCGTTCGACTTATAAAGGCGTGCTATGTGAATTTTAAATGAACAAAACTGACTCACAAGTCAGAAGAGTTTTACTATTACATATCTACAAACCTATCTCACATATTATAAATCAACCTTTTGAGTCATAAGGCATATGTGTATCATGACTATGACTGACAATTTAAAACGTTAAAATATAGTACAATGTAAAGTGTTGCTCATCAACAACCCTTGTAGACCACAGATACTAAATCCCTTTTATGCTACTACACGTAAACGTAGACTATCATAGTATTATGCAATCGTGTCATAATATTAAGTGTGATTAGCCGAGATTCTATTAAACGTGGTTAATATTTTTCAAAATTAAGCTCGTCATCATCAGATGCTGATAATAATGTTATACTGAAAAACATAAAGTTACGTTGAATACATTTTGTGGAAAATGAACGTACGATATTTTATGTACCTAACTACCTACCACCGTTTCTATATAATTCATTACATTATGTCAATTTTTTATCGCTTATAAAAGTGGTACTAATGTTTATCTGAGTTTAAAATCAGATCACTTATAGCGTCTTACTTTAAACCTTAATATTGCTGAATAAACCAAACAGCAATTAAGTACTCGAGATAAAGGAACAACAACAGGAAGCCGTGCGCAGGACCGTGCGGGAGCGATGCGCGGTATAGCCCATCATAACTCTCTGACAATGAGTCGCACGGGAGGCATTCAGCACCAAAGCACCAACACTATAACATTGTTGCCAATTCAATTTTCTTGCTGACCATATTGCTATGTATTGCTTATTACGACAAGCCGACAAAACTCCCAATAGTTACGTTTACTGCTCGACTTTAGAACCATCTAAATGGCACCACTGCGCTGTTTCAACCGCCAACAGTAAATTGCTTTGTTCGTCCTTTAATAATAGAAAATATACATGGAGCCATTGTTCATAAAATTTTTGTTACAAATATTGACCTTTTTTAAAATTACAAAATTTTATTATATTTCTGCTTATTATTATATAATAGATACTCCTTATTATTTTATCGATAAAAATCAATTAAGCAATATCACCATTACTCGCTTCAGCTTCGTAAGAATTGTAAATATTATTTAACTCGTTCTCATTTACATTTATTTGTTGGTCATGTGGAAAAAATCTTGTAATGTAATGTTACTTACCAATGTTCTAGTTACGTCTACACGCCGTTACCACGTTAATAGGTTAGAAACGACCAATTCCACTGGCAGTAGTTTAGATGTAGGTAATAACTATGATTAAAGAGCCGGCGAGCAGGAGTACATAGGAATAATATCACATCCCGCCATCACCGTCTAGGTCGTTGTAGTTTCGCTTAGTTGTATACCTTAGAAACTATGATTTTAATGTATTCGGCTTTAGTGTGATGTCCTACGGGAGCAGCAAAGTAACAGCGGTCCCAGTGTAGGCCGATTGTCTTATAGCGGACCGAAAATTACTCCTTTCGTTATGTTTTCTGCAAATCTAACCTATCTAAATCTGCTTTGATGATGAGAAAGTAAAATCAAATCGGTTTTAACTCAATTTTCTGAAAAACTTTCAGTTAAATAAATATATCGTATAACGTATCGTATTTTTCTCGAAATTAACTATTAAGGTCATAAAGCAAAACTGATTGTCTATAAAATACTGACTAATTTCAATTAAAAGTCGTACATCTCTGTTATTTTCCTGAGAGACAGCGGCGGGGGGTGCAGGCCGGGGTTGGCGGGAGCGAGGGTCCCCTGGGAGCAGGCGGCACGCGGCTGCTTGGGCCAGCTCCCAAGGGACGCGGCGTGGGCGGCGGGCGAGAACTTCGCTTCCACAGGGACTTCCCCCCCTTCCCCACCACCTGTTCCATACCAGCACCGGGGACGGGAGACTGGGATATTTTTAAACAATATCCTTCAGATGTGCCTCTCAGAAGCCTTATTTTAAAACGAAACTCGAAGCCCAATACTCTAGTGAAATATTGAAAACGAATCATCAACCGTCATCTCGAATCTCAAATCTGACTAAATTCTGGTCTGACATCAATTAGAGATATGGTGCTTCCCTGAGAAGTAAGTTAGTAATGTGACCGTATGCCTATCCCCGAAACCGGAACCCAATAATGTAAGCACTATTGTTTTGAAGCAGAAATGAGCTCGGTACTAAGACCAGCTGTACTCACAAAACAGAAACTTTTTTCCTCCTACCACCTTGCGTTATTAAAATTTAAATAAATGTACAACGTTCTACACTTACCAAGAATATCGTTACAGGTAAAAACAAAAACTTGAGGTCATACATGCGAACGTAAACGTAAACTAAGAGGGAAAATAATATGCATTGAACAGTGTGTTAAAATGTTTTTCATACTATTTCTTTCGCTCTGTCGATGTTCAAAAGTAGTGAACGATAATCATATTTGCCTATCATAGGTCTATTTGGATGACTACACATTAGATACAGACACACACAACAGCCTGAGGTAGCATGACCAAGAAAAAAATAATGAATAAACTGCAAGTGTAAATGTCTACGAACACCTACAAAATTCATAACTATACGTTAATGATAAATAAAAAAATGGCATAGCTAGATATGTTGACCAAAAAAAAATTTATCAAAAAGGTATAATACTAGAATTTTCAAATTCATTTCAAAAATACTTTATTTAATGTAAAATGTATAATAGATACTGTCTTTAATTACTAATCAAGCTAGAACCTATACACCGACGTCATGTCATAGCCTAAGACGGAAAAACAAAACAGAAACGGATTTGTTAACTTGTATGTTTTTTTGCGCGAAAACCCGTGAGTGATTTATGGAAGTCAACAGGGAGTAGAAAGATACAATACTTCATCGTGTTAACAGATTATGGTAATATTTTCCCTGCATTTTTCTTTGTTATCTATTAAAACCGAATAACATATTTAACAAATTCATTAACATTGATGCAATAACTGCTTAATAACTAACTGTATTTTGTAATCATACGTAGAATATAATTTTATTACTATAAACATAATCTTCACTTCATACACCTTTAATTTACTTCAAAAGAATTTATATTTTTTTTATGTCAACATAATGATGTATGCACTATATTAACATTCGTGTTGTAGGTAGTTGGCTGTAACGATTTCGAGAAAAACAGCTAAAAGGAGGTTTTTGGGGACTATAGGGCAATATATTTACTATTTTGGCATCTTCCTAATTCTAACGAAAGAATACGGTTATAAGAATTATGTCGAGTTACTTCGAAATTAATCGTTAGCAACAAATCAGTAGAAACAGTCACCAATGTAAAACTGTTATGATATGGCTGAGCTGTATTTCCCCGAGGCGCACGAGGCAGTGCGCCACCCGGGGGAAATTTCCCGCCATCTCCCACGGGTCCTGCGAGTTTTATGGACGCGTACCACCCCTCTACCCCACACTGGAACTATGTACAAGTTTTGTGACTTCATTAAAAAAACTGTCTAAAAATTGTTTATCTTTATTAATATTAACGTAATCAATATTACACTTTAAATGATAATGCCTTTTATCTATACTCTAGTCAATATTTATGGCCCTCTAATTTACACAAATTGTCATCTCTACCTTGTAATTGAATTAAATTCTAAAGCCACATTAATATCCATTCAGTAATAAGTTGTCTCCTAAAAACTAACATAACATTCGGATTACGAAAAACTTCACAGAATAAAATCAAATAGAAGTAGCTTTATAGAATTATAAACAATAATTTTGAAATCGTTCGTCACAATATAATTTTTCACAGCAGAAGAGGTCAACATCAGCATTAAACTGTTATGATATGGCCGGGCCGTATTTCCCAGTGACGCGGAGGGCTGTGCGGCACCCGAGGGAAATTTCCCGACGGATCCCAGTAGACCTCTAGGAATTTTATGGACGCTACACCGCTCTTCATACTAGCGCAGGCCTCTATCACTTATCCCTATACACCACAACGTCACTCTATTTTAATTAACTTAAAATACCACTAATCGCGTAATGACTTATACAGTAAAGCACTGGACTATATGTAAGAAGATACAGAAAATAATATGCTATTTACATCCTTTGTTTCACAAAAATGTTGACAAGTCTACAAACGGTTTTTCTAAATTCAACGACCAAAGCAAATGTATCAAACTGCATTAACCATAATAACAGAAGTAGATAGGTTTGATAAAAAACGTTGACACAAAGCCAGATCGACTTAACCCTCATCAGGTGGCTTACAGACGTCCATGCGTAACGTTACCGCTGTTTAAAATATTCATAAAATATGTATTTTGACTCTTTGTGTTCTACGTAGGTACGCCATTCAGTTGTCTGTGCCTACATTATATGTTTTTCAATATGTATTTATTCTATAACATATTCATACTAAAAAATGGATTCTTGTATTTTCACAACTACATACCGAACTCGTGAGAATCTAACCATTAAGATTCCTAACCTTTTATGCTCGGTAAGGAGATAATTGTAATATATAATTCTCCAACTTGTTTCACTAAGGGTCCTATGGCAGTTGGATTACCTAGTCTGGGTTATAGACTATAGGAGAGCGCAAAGAGGCATGTGCGGCTAAACAGCGAAGCGCGGCGACCGCGGCCGGTCACTGATAAAACGCTGATATTAGGGCGCCGCGGCCGCAGCGCGTCGCAGCGGCTCCATCACGCTCCCACTGACGTGCCTCCATTAATTATGCCCCCGAAACCTCGCAAATCGTCCAGTAACGTAAAGCTAGTCTATCAGTCGAATAAAAGGTCTTACATCCATGCATTAAGTAATTTTTACACATCAAGGTGTGATAGTTTGATTGATCACTTGATCTATTACGTTAGTGTACTTTCGAATATTATGTTCAAGATTTAAGTTCGTAGTTGCTCTACGTATTTAAGTCATTCAAGAATTATAAGTAATTTTTTTACCTATTAGGTATATGTATGTACGTAACTGTACGTAAATTAAAAAAATTGTAACTGTGTAAATAAAGAATATTTCTATTATTACGCAAAACAATTTTGTACACGTTGATTTTGAACACGTTTGTATACTCAGAGACCAAACCCAAATATTTGTCTGTCATATAAAATTATCCCCGCCGGGAATCGAACACTGAGAATCCTCGGTTCAATAACAAAACCACAATATTTCTTACTACTCTGAAATGATTCTGTTACTGAAATGACTCTGTTTATGTCTATGTTTATTTTCTAATATTATTAAGTAGATTTTAAAAATTTAACAAACTAAAATAATTTCAGAGATAGTGCACTAAATTGATTTTTGGATTGAATTTACATATTTGCACAATGATGCACAACTACACTCTTAACATAAGGCTAGTAAGTTGCAAGCATGTCCTTTTTGAAAATTCTCATTGCATAAAGAATCTGAGTGAGTGAGATAAGAGAAAGTGAATACGAATTGCTTTTAAATCTTATATTACTTATTTGAAAATACTAAACATATTTTTTTTTTATTCCACATTAAATCACAGTCGTTTTGTTTATTCCATGCTTACTTATCCATAGCCATATACTTTAATTCCACGCTCACATCGTGCCTTTTCAAATTTAATTACACCGGTGGGTTCTCTAGAATCTATTGTTATTACAACTTAATACCATACCGTGACCACAACAACGAAATAGGTAATTGCTGTTGTATGTAAGTATTACAACAACGCACAAACCACAAAAAAATCTTCTTTTTGTAATAAAAATCGTAGTGGTTTTATTGTACTAAAACTTCTACAATTGCATAATAACCATTATCTGTAGTAGTTGCAGTAATCTGCAGTATTTTTTTATAAAACAGTATCACAAAACTGTTTTGGATTATAGATTAGGTGTTAGTTCTGTTCCTTAGCTAACGTACGTAGATACATAAAGTTAAGAATGTACATATCTCCGAACTATCTGAGACATACACTTCCGCTCTTGATCGACACACACGAGTGACGTAAGTGTTACATCTGAGATACTCACTTACTATTCCCCTTTACCATTCTAGTTTCCTACCTGAATCCAGTGGTGGATCTAGACCTAAGCCCGTGAGGCACATTTTAAAGCCGGCAAAATTTTAAAAGATGAAAGGGTAAAAGATGTCTTAAATTTAAAAAAATTATGAAGATTAAGTCTGATATGAATATGTGAAAAATTAAAAATAATTCATCAATTGTCATTGTAATATTAAAATATTCATTATTTTAAAATTTAATGTTTAATTTTGATTTAATCGGCTTAAATAAAACACAAAAAGGCCCCATATCAGATGGGGCCTAGGCCGCCCTATCCATCCTAAATCCGCAACTGCCTGCATCATTTTCTATACAAGCTACTTATGACTGCAATACGATTCCTTAAGATCTTAAAACCTAACCAAAAAAGTACTTTACTGATAAAGCCAATTAAATCGTGCTATTTTCTCATAATTTTCTTAATCTTGTACGTATGTTATATTCTATTTATCCTACACCTTTTAAAGGTTTTTTTTCCGTTATATTATTTTTATTGTTTTCGTTCGTTCTTCTCTGTTATACCACCATTCGCTGTTAATAATATTGCCCTTAGGTTGACTGGCAGATAATGCTTATAGCATGTAGTCCACCTTAGTTACTTTACACTATATACGTACATATGTGGTTTATGAAGAATAAATAATTAAATATTTTAAAAGTGTTAGCACAGTCTAAAATTCGTCAGAAGCACGACTGTAGCAGCGATTCCTGGCTCAGATCAGACGTGTCATGAAAATTAAGTTGTTTGTATCAATGCCACTTCATCCAGTGACATTAAGTTAAAATAAACTAAAGCTAATGATTCAAGATGATATCGGTTCATCATGTACATTTTGTGAACGGTTGTCCATCAATCGATTAACGTATGAAGCGTTTCTTCGAAACTCTCAATATTACCCCACAAAAGTACAGTATGTAGCTGAACGCTGGTATCTCGACTCTGAAAACAATGCTGTTTGTGGCTGAACGACGAAGTAATGTTGTTAACTTAAGGTATCGATCTGTGGAGTCTAGTACTTTCGTTATGCGTCCCGTGGGGAGCGCGAGGATGCTGCGACTCCGACCGACTCCGGGGATACCTAATGCAATACTACCTCCTGCTCTCCTGCTCATGCTACCTATATGTTATAACATTGTATAATACCCTCATGTACTTTATCTGCTTTCAGACATTAGCTATAAACTAAATTATTACTAGCAAGTTTTCGAATATTGCAGAAAACCATTGTAAAGACTTGAATTCTCGATCATTAATACAATAATAAGCTAAGGAAAAAGTGAGTGATGGTGGTTAAGAATCTCGATCACCCCCTCAGATGGGTCGGGATTCAAATCCCTTACACACTTATACGTAGTTATTTCAAGTTACGATTATGGTTTATATTTTGTTACTTCGCCTCTTCAAAGAAGCTTTAAGTCTTACTTACTTGATAAATCAGACAAAAAAAAATTTTTATTGTACCGCTACAATAACTATGTAACCTACTTTAAAATAAAAAAGGAACTGTTATATTATATTAA
>DWKW01001752.1:0-12036 GCA_018250115.1 Doberes anticus | reverse complement strand
TTACCCTTAGGCTGTGCCTCCTTGAATCTGCATTGAAATCGATTCCCGGCAATCCGGTCGCAACCGATCTCGAAAACGGTCTACCCAACATTCTTATCTGATGTCCGAACATGTTCCTGAAAATATATCGCTATCAATTCAATTATACTTTTAAAATGTACAAATTTGAGTTAGCTTCACAGGAGCCAGGCAGCAGTCAGCATTTATACTGCGTTATTTAGATCCTCAAATTTGCACTATACATTATCCGCTAACACAAAAAGCTGACATGCAAATTCTATACATTTTATCGAAAATTGCTTTTATTTAGAGCTTAGCATCAAATCCTAAGAGAAATATGTGGATCCAAATATATTTCTTAATTAGACTCAATAAGTTCAAGAACTGTTTAAAAAATTTATAGAAATCGTGATTAAGATCGGCATAGACACCAAAAGCATGATGCACTTTACTCGGAACATAATACGAATCATGCTGATTGTGTACAAGTACGATGATAAAACAAAACTGTTCTAAGAGTAACACAGATAACACTTAGTACGCTTCTCTTTACTAAGGAAAATTACTGAAAAAGAGAACTTAAAATGTTTAATTACCGAATGTTCGAATACAAGATGCAGTATTTTTCCTTGTAAAATATACGAATTAAAATAAAGTTAATAACAAATTATTAATCAAGTGTGGAAATAAAAGTCGACAAGCATGTCAGTGTGTTGGAAAAAATTGAGAATGTTATTTTTACAAAAATAAATAAAACAATTAACGTGGAATGTAAGAAAGAAAGTTTCATGGAGAAAGAGTGGTCAAAGCCCGAAAAAGTGCGATCTAATGATGATGACAGAGAGGCATTCATGACGTATCGATAAAATGGTCGTTACCGTTCTGTCTCGATGCAAGGATCGCCAAGTTAGGGTGATGGATAAGAAAAACTGACTCAATAGCCCGTAGGTTTATCTTTTACAAGGATTTATTCACATTTATATGCCAATCGATAATGTTACAAGTAATCCTAATATACACGGTTCTCAACTTTACAATATGAATGTATACAAGTCAAAAACATAGTTATCTTACAATATCGGTAAATGCTATTATTGTTATTACCCTAAAGCTATTGCAAATGGTTCTGTTTTAGTATCTAGAAACATTCATTGTAATTGTTGAAATCTTCGTAAATTACCAATACTTAGAAACTTTCACGAAAAGAAAATAATCAATTTGAATTATTTTACTTAAGGTGATGAGGTACGTAACACCTCTTATCGTAACACGAAGCATTTCATGCTTTACGTCAATACCCACTAAGTTGTATGCAATAAATACACTTAACACGTTTACGAAATTGATCGAATTCGAATAACATTAAATCTGATAAATCTAATCTACGGCACGTTTGAAACTCGGGGGTACAGTGTTGAAAGAACATCGAATCTAACATTGACGAAGGCAAAGGGCACTAAGATTGTAAATGTTTCCGATCACTTTATCTTTCTGAATTCATCTACATACATGTACGTACAAACCACGATTCCTACAATAACATATCAGTCTTCGCCGCTCGTAATGTTTTCGATTAATAAATGTTCACAAGACGAGCGAGATTGACGGAAGAGTTTTAAAAAGTATTATAATAGAATAATATTTTCGCAAACAAAACAATGTTTGTGTAAAAATAGCAATTTACAAATTTAATACAAGGGAATTTTACATAGATACAATAGGGCACTAAGCGAAATTATTTTTTGAAGGACAGTTTTTTTATTTTTGAGGATTTATCTTTGCTTTGTGGACAACAAGGATGCTCGGGCAGCCTCCACTTGCAGTTCTTCCACCTGGCAAAATATCGTATACCTGCAGGATTGCACCTCACATTATAATCAACTACACGATGCTCACCTACGGGGCGGTGACTTGTGACTGTGACATGCAGTGCATTTTTTCTCTCTTTGTAAGTTAATATTTATGCTAAATTAATATAACGTAAATTTTACTGCACTTTAGAGCGAATTAATGTTCTGTGGGACCGTCACAGCAGTGTTCATGTCACCAAACGCATTGATTGTGATAGTACTCATAGTATTATTTACGTGATATAAGTTACTGGTGTAATATTTCATAAACAATGTTTCCATTTTATCAACATGAATTTTGAAATAAAGGTGATACGGAATAAAAGCTGATTGAATTGTGTGTTAGTAAACTATAGTAACTTATGTCATGTATGTATTGTATTTGATAATAAAATTAGAAGGTATGAATATATTATAATAATAGACAATGTTAACAATTTTGATTATGACATAATATTTGCAAATATTTATTGTCTTAAAAATACATATCATTATCTTCTTAAGGGTTCAAACCCTTAATAAAGAAGAAGTATACGATAGCAAATATTACGTTTTTCCTAATAATTATATTGAAATCTATAAATAGAAGTTACCTTGCTGGAATAATAAGAGCATCAAATTCAGCTACGAGATGTCTTCTGATAATGCTCTTAGAAGGCGGAATGCCAAGGGCTGTGGCCATGGTCTCTCCCGTAAACGATGGTTCTAGAACCACTAAGCCGCCATGAACTCCGCTATCTAGGATTTTATCAAATAAAAGTTCATCACTCGAACGTAATTTATTCAAGAATATATGACATATTCATGAACAATTGTATTGGTAAGGGTACCGAAAATTCTTGTAACTTTTACATTTTAAATAGTACATAATAATATCGATAATTATTCTCAGAGGCATGTGAAGTCCTCCAATCCATACTTGGCCAGCGTGCTGGACTAAAGCACTAACTTTCTCAACTCTGAGAGCAGAGTTGTGCCGAGGATTGGGACAATAATGAATGATGATTTATTTATAACAAGTCAATAAAATGGTACTACTTATTTTAATATCCAAACAATATGTCTTACCTTTGAGATTATCTCCAAATTCACCTAAATCGATATTGTGCGCCCAACGTATAAATCTCTGGTTTGTCCACACTAGAGGATCAGCGTCCACATTCTCGCATTGATGCCGTCTCACTGCTAAAGCCTAAGAAACATTTTGTGACTGTATTGCCGTAAATGTTAAAGGAAAACATTAAATACTGACTGACTAGAAAGAACAAAGAAAAAAAATTCAAAAAATCTGAATTTTTTGAAAAAGATTTATCATTAGTGTCTAGAATTATCATACGACAGTTTAGTCTTTCGTTGATGTAGATAACAAATTCAGAACATCATAATAATAATAAACGGATCGTAGTCTAGATAAACGAGGTCAAATTTTGCTTACTGTCAACGATGAATTCAAAGGAGGAGTGAATAGAAAATGATTAATGAACAAACATTACTGGGCCCGACGCCGTGGGAAACATTTTATAACAGATTCAGAAGATAATCTTTCGTTTGCCATTCCACCTTGTGTCTCCGATCCAAAAACAAATTGTCTTTCAAGTATCAGGAGAAATGCGACAAATTCATGAGCTTAGCGATTCTTTTTAGTCATTGTTTACATTTGTCCTTATTATGAATGTGAGTGAAAAATCTTTTCGACTAATTGTTGTGGCGTTATGTAGACTTGTTATAATGTTATTTTAGTAACAAACACTATAGGCATAAAATGATGCATAGACAACCAGGTGAAGATTATTGGTATTCTGGCTCAGTCAACATCTGAATTTTAATCTTTTAAATGGTATAGTCCCGTCCAGTAGTGCAATGCACTGCATGTCTTTTTATAAATACTTACCTGTCTATCATACTTCATAATTCTTAACAGATGAATGCCGTGAACAATAGATGCTTGATGGAACTTCCTGGTCACTCCGAGGTACTTTTCAAGCTCTTTCTTGCTAATCGTGTCTAACATCCGGGCATCCACTAAGTTGGCTAAGAAGGATTCGGCATACTGTTGAATTAAAACAATAATAGTTATTTATGCAAAAAAATTGCCCAAAGAATGAAATATTTTATTTTCAAGCAGTAGAAAAAATAATTCTGCGTAATTTAATCTAATTATGGATATGTTTCTCTATGCACTTCATCCTTCTTTTAAGCACCAAACGTTTAAAACTCGTCCGGTTACAATAACAGACTATTAATTTATTTCGCTTTTAAACTAACCTGCGAGAGCCCCAAATCGGGCAGCCATTCGGCAGCAACCCAAGCATGCGTCAGTTGTCCTATCGTCGGGTTTCTGACGAGATCCGGTCGCCGTCGTTCCTCTATAGCGAGCCGCAGTTTCTTACGGTGCATCGGCTGGGCGATCCCAAGGCCCACTTCTAAGTCCGAGTCAGTCAGCTCTAGCAGAACCTGCCCATTCAAAGCACGGATCTAGAAACAACCAGAACACAATATTTGACGCTTCTATCGCGTCATCTCTACACTGTATGAGTTAGAATGATTTTTATGGATATAATGAGAAATTCTTCTTCAACTATGGAAAAAAATATTCAAACTATTTGTATGTTAGTGGATAGCGAATTCTATCATCACTTTTAATAATACAATCCTTTTTAATTGATGAATCCCATTTTATCATTTCTTGTTTTGTGTTGTGTATAAAAAGATAAAGTGAACCATTCGTTAAAATATGAATCAAAAGTTAAACCTTCACCAACATCATCAGCATCATCGTAAGCGCTAACCTTTCCACTCTTCACGTTGTCGGCGACTGCGGCGGCGTACTGCGGCATGCCGAGTGCGAGTTCCAACCACGCAATGATGGCGGGAGCGCGCCAACGCGATAGTGGCAGAGATGCTGCTTCGCGAAGAGCTGCCTCGCTGCCTAGTGGCGACCAAGCACGGGATGTGCTGCCTGTACCAGCATAGATTGGCTCTGGGAAAACAATATCGTAAATAGGCCGAATAATTGTATCAAATACATTTATATGTAGTTTTATGTATAGATTTTGTGGTTATTATGTAGTAATCAAATGTCCTCTGCTTTTACCTCATGTTTTTTTTACAATAACATTGCAAGAAATAGCGGATTTAATGCTTGAAGTCATTTCCTACTAGTCCCCTCTCTACCAAGGAGAATGCTGAAAAACTTGTAGCAGGTGTAAAGGAAATAGGAAAATTATTTTATAGAACTATATTATATCATATTTTATATACTTCACACTAAATTTTATTACTATAGATAAACAAGTAAATTGTTTTAATTACTTGATTACATGTACAATACTTTTGTATAACATAATAATTGCCATAAAATGTATTCTCATACGAACAAATAATCAAGTGAAGAATTTAAGTTATGGACGAGGTTTTTAAAAGGAATTTTATTGGATGCTTTTCTTAGCAGCCCAAACAGCTACCGTACGCATCAATTATTGTGTAAGATACATTGTATGCTAATAATGATCCGCATCCATTGGCATCTTTAATCTTCAAAACTATTGAGTCATATTTTTAAAATGTATGCATTTCCTCACCACTTTCATGCCCACTAGATGCAGCGCTGCCAGATTTGGTGCGATGACGGCTTCGTGCAAATACACGAGAAATGGATCCCCAAGCAGACCCTCTTCCTCTCCCACTTTTGGATCCACTCACTCGGGAGCGCATGCTCCCCACTAACGCCGAATCACATTCACCTGGACTTGACAGCTGTTCCACTGACCTGTTTAGATATAACTTATCTAACTGAGTAGTTAAGTTCTAGAAGGCTTACATATGAAGACCAAAGAATAGGATAATACCTATTCAAATCAGTCTACACTATACTCGTACTATAATATAATACGTGTATATTTGACGGTATGAAATCTTTAAAAACTTTGCGTTTGAGGTCAAATTCAGGCAAAGTAACCTAAATTAGGGCGAAGTTAATATACTTTTTATTATGAATATTTTTGATGTTGGACGTGGAACACATAAAATATTCATAAAGGCATATTCAAATGAAAAGACGGAAAGTTATGTCATAAGGAGAGAAAAACCCAATCTGCAGTAAAGCAAAAGGTCAGATTAATATGGAAATTCATTATGAAAAGACTCATCTCTGGCTTAACCTCGACCTTTGTTTTGTTATATTGCCTTCTCAGAATTTAAGTATTCTTCTCAGGCTCAAAGTTATGGTAGTGTAACCCCCTACACCACCAATTGGGCTAAATTCAGGCCCTCCCTTATATCGAAGAGCTCTTATCAAACAACATGGTCGGTTTTAATTCACATTTACTGTTGACGTCTGACAACCGTGTGGCACCGTGGTCAATGTGTGGCCTGCCTTTCAGAGGGTCCTGGGTTCCCTTCCCAGGGGGGCAGAAATATACAGAATAAAAAGTTTTCAAATACTAGTATATTAAAAACAAATTTTAGAAGTCAGATCACAAAATAAAATGTAAAACTAGTTCATTTTAGTATTGCGAGAAGCGACTTGTGTGTGAAAATATTATTCAAAAGGCGAGGGAAGCCTTGAACACAGATGTAGCCTGCGGTTTCTGGCATTAACGATGCAAACAATTTGTCGCATTTCGCGAACCATTGCACTAGCTATTCTGGTTTATTTAGATATGAGCTAGAACTTTGAATAGAATCTCCATTATGAAGATTGAAGAAATATTTTATGAATTTGCTACTTTGCCTCTCTATAAAGAATCTTATGACATAGTGCTCGTCTTACGTCTCAACTTCTCGTAATATTTCACACTTTGTAAATAAAATACAAAACTTATACGACTATAAAGGTGCACCCAATAGTAAGTCTTATCTAACCTCAATTAAGATCGAAGATCTCTCTGAGGCTGCAGAAGTCTAAGTTTAAATACCTCCTGTTGTGTTCCCATCAGAGTATTTCTACCTAACTATAACCTTCAAACCGAAACTTTCACAGTAGTGCTCACATTGATGCTTTACGGTAGAAAAAGGTGCAGCCTTATATATAAGACTCTACTACCATCAAAATATATTTGTGTTTCTGCTTAATACATGTAATCGGGTTAATTAACGATCTTCCTCCTGAGTCATTTCTGGAACATGACATGCGGTTCATAAACTGGCGCTAAGAGATTTATCCTTACCTACATATTCCAATAGGTTTTGATATTATTGGATAAATTATTATTATGTTAATTTTTATTTTTATCACGGTGCTATGCTAACTACGTAGTTCAAAACTCTACATAAAACATTTTACCTGGAGAGCGACCCAGCGTCGATGGACCGTGTGAAGGGCGATGCACTGTTGTGTGGAGACAGCGTGGGGCTGCAATCCCGTGGAGTACTCACTGTAACAACATCATCAACCCATTATGACGAACTAGACAGTTTTCTTCGTAAAACTGTCTACCATGGTAAGCAAAGTAGGCGACTTCGTATGTTTGGCGGTTAACTGCTAGAGGCAAAACATCTAGCTTCCTTGAGTCTCTGTAAGTAGTTGTAAACTATGTGTAGCTTTTGGAATGCCTAAGAACTCACAACACTAAAGTAGGCACTGGCCTGTTGTGGTGTATTATGAACCAATCTGTTAACCACTTAACCAATCCGCACTGTGGGCATATGGAGGAGTGCGTTCCAATCCTGAGGCACTGTGAAAAGAGACTTAGTATAAACAGTGGGACGCTAACGGATTACAATACTCCTCGTCAGTCGTTCGCTCTTGAAAGAACGATGCTCCTCCATTCCTTGCGGTCTTCCGCAAAAAGAGGACGGTGATGGTGGTAGAGTCTTATGTCGTAGGCACGCCTGCGGCGGCATCACCGCTGCACCTATTTCTGCCGTGAAGCAGCAGTGTGACAACTGCTGTGTTTCGGTTTGAAGGGTGTAGTTAGGCAGACGACACTGGACGGGAGGCAGTCCAACGTAGTCCTCAGGAGTAGCAACGCATGCACACACAACCTCAGGTGTTGATGTCCATGGGCTGCAGAGACCAGTTAACATCAGGTGGCCTGCATGCTCGTTTGCTATTCTGCTATTATAGTAAAAAATAAAATAATTCTTCATTTTAACGGTGTCGTAGCATACGAGGACGCGGACTCCTGATCTTGAGTAGTCTCTGTGCAAGCTCAGTTGCTACTCCTTCATTATAAAGCGATACATTTAATTATGCTATACTATATAGGTCAGTCAATTTTTTTCTCTGTTTTTCATAGATTCCTACTGATTTAATTCTACATTTTAATAGATTATGACACTCCCCTTCCCCTTATTATTTTTCTATCACCTCTGACAATCTTTAGCCGGTACTTGTTTCGGACGAAGGACAATTGTCCAAGAAGTTACGGCTTAGCGGCATATCATAAATTCATGTAAATGTTAAATATGTATCATTATCACGTTCTCTGTGTGTGTCACGTACGTTATCACGTTTACGTGCGATGTACGGCATCACACGTAAATCAATCAAATCCATTGAATAGTTTAATCAAAATATTTTCATTTTACGTTCAAGATATAAATGTAACATTACGTTACTAGACTTTATGGTCGTGCTGTCTTTATGCTGTCGAATTTAGCGAGTGAGGATTGATTCAATTAAGTTCCAAATTCAAATATAAACTTTTTTAAAAGCCAGTTGCAATGCAACCTTATCATCAACCTTATTTATCTTCCAAACTATTTCCTATTTTTTTATTGTTCAAAAACAAAAAGCAAAATTTCTTTACTTACTATCAGGGTATCCATCCTCCTGACTACCGAGAAAACTTAAGTTGGTGATAGCGGATGTGCTCAGAAAATCACCAAGGTTTCCAAGAGTGACCCTGGTACCATTTATATAGCCAGACTTCAATTTTTTCATGGTAGTTATCATAGCCATGGGAATTTTTCCTTGATCTAAAATATAAAACAAACACATAATTATGTTGTAAAAGTGAAATAAGTTTATTTCTTGAAAAAAATATGTATATAGCTTCAAGCGAGGAATTTTATAACATTATTTCAATCAAACAAATAAAATGAATAATCCAAATATGAATTTTATGTTTATATTATACACATATATTGTTATATTTACACACTTTTCTTAATATGGTAGAGACAAGATTTTATAAGGGTGGGAAAAGCACAAAACAAATTTAATTGAATATACAAAGAGTGATAATAATTATTGTTATACAATATGATTATGCCCAGATGCTTGAAAAAGGATTTTGAAATTTTTGTTGTCAAATAAGTTTAAGACGTTTCTTACGAACATACCATGTTTCTTCCCTATGATGTAAAGAGATCTTTGCTTTTAAATTGTGAACTTAAAAAAATGATAATAACTAATAAAACTGCATTACATTGTTAAAAAAATGCTAATCTGGCTAAAGAGCAACTGTGTAATACAACTGTCACTATTTTGTATAAGGAGCTAAGTCATTCAAAAGCTAAAAGAGAACAAATTTTTACATGTATATTAGATGTATGCGATAATATCGCTGTTTACCTAACAAGTACTGCGTGGCAAGTAATGTGATGGTGGGGCGGCCCAGCATTTGTTTCCAGCTCATACCGAGGAACGCAACGTTAGCTGTGAACGTGCTCGCGAGCAGAGCCGGGTCGCGTGACATGTAGTACTCCTCGTAGTCGAAGTTCTACGACACATGCAGGGTAATATGAGTTTGACAATTTCATGAGGCAGATTAGAGCAAATTTATGAAATAGATAACTTAGGCAAAATTTATTGAATACTAATGAAAAAGAAATATTATTCATATACTTATAGATAACATCTCGCGTGCCTCTCATTTGCCTCAAAAAAACTGACAATTAGATACATACATTTAGATTATAAAAATGCATAACGTTAGTAAACAGAAGGTTGTATTAACATAATGTAAGAATATTGTTAGTCATGATTATGCATTATTTATTGGGATTAGTATATAAAAAATTGTCTAGCCTGATTTTACACTGCCATAGTTCGATCTTGTGAATGGCAGTCATTTGGGATCTTTATTAGCTATATAGCATAAATAGGAAGATGGGGCTAAATCAGCAAGCTGACAGAAACATTCAATAAAATAAAATAGGACAGTACCTAAGTGCATTTGATTGATAGTCAAGACAATAAGCGGCCTGCCCAGAAGATTTTGCCAGGAGGACTTCAAGAAAGCAATCTCAGCTTTTAATGTATCAACCATCAGTTCATAATCGGAAGCGATGTAGAAACGTTTCATATCAGAATACTATTAAATAAAAAATAAACTTGTCAATAAATCTATAAGAGTATTCAAATAAAAAGAAATAAATTCATATTCATGCACGAAGTTGTGTTAATCTACAATACCTAATACAACTATTCAATGATTTGTGTTAACTAGCTTTCTAACTGTGAGTCTAAAAAGGCCATTCATTAAATACGTCACGCTGAATTTCGCTTTTTTTGACACCCTCCTCCATCCCTCGTCACTTCAAACACAAAATACTTTGCGATTAATTGTTAAAAAATATTGATATTTAATAATATTTTTTAAACTTTTATAATACAATATAAATAAATGTAAAAAAAAAATCATTAACAATCAATAAATTATTTTTCTTAATCGGAACTCCAAGGATTCTAACGTTGTATAATTGGTATTGCTGTTTGAAATTGAAGTAGAATTTTTTAGAACCCTGCAGACCCCCCCGTCTCTTTGTGTTTTGTGTCACAACCCTTGTATGCGAACGTATTTTATGAACAGCCCCAAACAAAAAAAATTATATATATGTATTTTATTGAGTGCATAGCGTACTATCTATAAGGCATATAACAAGGTAATAAAATTATAAACCACAACCAAATATAGCTAGCTTTTCCTAACACAAAAAGTCGAAGGCTCGCCTACGGCGGCCATTCACAATGCTGTTGCAGTTCGAAGGGTGTGGTAAGGTAGACAACACTGAACATGAGGCATTCCACTGTAGTCCTCAGGAGTAGCATCGACATGCAATCTCAGATAGGACTTCAGATATATTTAAGGTTGTCACCACCTTCACAGGTGCCTGCCTTCATGCTTGTTGGGTACTCCTTTACTATAATTAAATAGTTCATTGTGGATACAAATGTCAGATCCTCAGTCACTATCAAACAAAGATAATAGTCAAATGGCCCCTAGCAAAATAGACTGAAATAATAAAAAAAACTGTTCCTCAAATTAATCTTGAGTTTCTCAATTACCTGTGGTGTGAAGGCAAATATGCGATCATTTAATGAGTACAATTTACTTGTACTAAGAATACCAACATCACGTGATTTTCTTCCAGATAGGCCAAGCTTTTTATTTCTACCTGAAATTAATTTATGATTTTGTAAAAAATCACTGAAAATACTACTTATCCTCCTTACTAATACTATAGCCAGTATTTATCTTCCTTCATATTCTATATTATGTGTAAATGTCTGTTGATAAACTTCCTTTACCTAAATAAGTATAAAGATGGCTCAAAACTCTTGCAGGCTGGACCTCAATGGGGGCAACCTCACTGATAGTTTGAACATGAAGGTCATATTCTAGCAATTTATCCCTTATTTCGTTGTCTTCAGCCAGTATTACTATCTGGACGACCACATCTGGCTTCTTTTCGGAACATAGTCTGCGGTTGAGAGGATCTAATTCACCAACTGCCAGAAAGCCCTGTAAAAACAGTTATTAAGAAGCTAATGAACAAGATTTAGATACAATCAAGAAAATGAATTGTAGACCACCTCAAATTTTGGGAAATAGGTACATTAATTGCACTGTCATATAAATTTTACAAATGTGGAGGTTAGTGGGTGGATTTTTTTGTTCAAAATTTGGTGTGAGAATAGACACTGAAATAGGACACAAGTTTAAACATTATTTGTCAAACAGAACTTGCAGCTTAAACCCCATTAAAATCAACTTTTACTCATATCCCCACAACCAAGTGGATTATGTATGATAAATGATATTTTTTTTTGTACAAGGAATAAAGCAGAATAGCTCAGATTAAAAATAAAATAAAACTTAATTCATACAAAACAGAGCTCAATTTAAATTGGTTCGAAGTTTTTGATGTGAAACATCTAAAGGCGCAGGTATAAACCGGATCGCTGGCGTGGCGACGCTTGCCGTGGCGACGGGTCGCCACGCTATACTGAGATGTA
>DWKW01001751.1:0-12041 GCA_018250115.1 Doberes anticus | reverse complement strand
AAAGGGTATGGTTAGGCAAAAGACACCGGACAAGAGGCATTCCAACTTAGTCCTAATGAGTATCAACACATCCACATAAGACCGCAGATATGACTTTGATCTTAGTTTAGGTGTGATGTGGATGTCCATGGACTGCAGTGAACACCTAACATCAGGTGGTTTGCATATTCGTTTGCAAACTTAAATTTAAAAAAAATGGCAATAGGTATGTGAAATTATTCTACGACTCAAAAATCCAACTTAATAGTTTTGTAACATCATCGTGCAGTTACTTTTCAAAGAAGTGTACTGAGCCAATTATAAATAAGTAAAAAAAACATTGATAATATTGATAGCATAATACTAAAAAGTGGTCAAAACATTATATTTCAGCTTGCCTATAACTACCAGAGAGGAAGTTAAACAAGTACAAACAAACAATACTATAGTTTGCATTCAAGAATTTAAATATCATAACGAAGAGAAATTTTTATGTATAATTTGCTTCAATTCATTCATGGCCACTAGTTGCCTATCTACCTTTATGTCATACAAAGGTTGAAAGAAAATTTCTATGGATAATTGACTTTAGACACATTCAATGATTTTTTTTTAAATTTCCGCCTGAAACATTTGGGATCTAGAAAACAGGATAAACTATAAACACCATACCTCGGTCCATGTTAACGAAATCGCAGAATCAAATTGACGTTTCCGAAAGAACAGTAGCACAGACAAACATTAAATCACCAAGATGTCCAGAAAAACCTAAAGTACAGGAACATTTCACCAAGAGTAATTAAATATATTACTATGTTTATAGGTCACGTTTTAACAGCCGCAAGTAACCATTACAATTGTTATTGAGAGTAAAAATTTTACCAACGTCTGGCCACCGTCCAATGTTTGTTTATGACGGGCGGATGTTATAAATAGTCAGCTAAAATTACAGTGAACTTGTTGATTCCTCGGATTCCTATTACGTAAAGTTGAATATGGTATGCATTCACTATCAATGTTGCAGTTATTTGTGCAATATTTCAAGCTATTTCATTTTCTTTACAACGTACAACGTAGGTACACAGTTAACACTTATAGTTTGGAATCTTTAAAACACAATTATCGTCCACAAGAGACTGTCAACTCAGACTCATGGTAGAGACTTATGTGTATTTGACGATGCGTATGGTATGGTATGGTATGGTAACCACCATGACGGTATGACGATTGGAGGGTCCTGGGTTTTTAGATTTCTGTACCTGATCTAGGTGTTTATGTGATCGTTTCTATGGTGTGTCCATGCCATCCAATAGAGCCAATGGTAATTATAAAATCAGATACGATAAAATCCGATCTTGATGGTGGTAGAGTCGCCGCACCTATTTCTGCCGTAAAGCAGCAACGTGAGAACTGCTGTGTTTCGGTTTGAAGGGTGTGGTTAGGCAGAAGACACCGGACAAAAGGCATTCCAACTTAGTCCTCACAAGTTAATATAAGGTGGCAAGTAAAAAAAAAACGAGTACGAAGAAGTACTGAACGAAGTAGCCGTGCAAGAGTATTTCCAATAGACGAGACAGATCGACCATTGTGACTGTGTCCACTATGGTACAGGGCCTACTAAATTACTTACTCACATTTACATCAATGGCGATTAGCAATTAAAAGGAATTTTTGTAACGAAACTCAGTAAGATTAAATAAATATTTGATTAAATAAATAAACATTAGGCACTAACGGACAACAGCATCGTTGGCCTTGATGATGATATCAAAGATATTGAGAGACAAAAGTAGCCAGTAAAATAAAATAAATCTAAATTGAAGAACAGAAGGTAAATGTAAAGACAATGACAAAGCAAAAGTACTTTTCGACAACTGCGCTTAGGTCGAATCAGATAAAACTAAAAAAGTAGCCATTTACATTTTTCAAGTAAATTATAACTAAATTAATTACCATAATGTACTAACCGACAACAGTGACCCTGGCGTCGGTGGTAACTTCGCCGTAGATGTTGATGGCTGTGCAGGAGTATTTCCCGGCGTCAGTCGCGTTGACATCAGCAATGACGAGCTCGTAGCAGCCGCGGTCAGCGCGAGTGCGCACGATGGATACGCGGTCACTCTCTGAGGTTGTTATGATCTCTTTGCCGTCACGATAACTAAACAAATAAGTTTCATTTTTATAATAACTCTTCACACTCATAAGTTCACTACGATTTCCTGTATCATGGGTGCCATGGAAATACATAAAGACACTAATATTGGACTGTAAGTAATCATGTACGTCAGAAAGAAAGGAAAAAGAAAAAAAAACATTTATTTGTAATGAACTTTACTTCCGAAATTTAACTGACCAGTCATCAATCAGATATCTGCTCTGCCCCCCTGAATAGAAAACAGCAATCGGACATGTTGACTACTGTGCTACACGGTACATAAGAACGAGATTAAATTGAGACTGTTTTAATTAAAGAGATACATTAAATTATATTCTTCAATTTGAGCTTCATCAATGTGTGCATAGTGTTTTAAACATAAAAAATTTCAATAGCGGTGAGTCGTATAATGGTTAAGCTTTAGAATTAAACTTACTTGCTGTAAAATTCCACTTATACTATAACATAAATGCGAAAGTTTTCGATCATGGTTGGATGGATGTTGATAGTTGAAAGCTTCAATCACGGAAAAGGATATGGGCTTGGTTTGAACACGATTGATCAAGCAGAATTGCGATACTTGGGAAAGCTTAACTTTTTTTTATGTATGCGCAGTGATACATTATGGTCTATTAAAATTTGTTTTTTGTTATGTCCATTGAAAACGTAGCGAGCGGAAGGCTAATATGGTTTATGGTATATATGGTTTAAATATGTGTCTAATTCAAGATTAAATATCGTTCACTTACAATTTGACATCAGGATTGGGGTCACCTTTGACCCTGACCATGAAGCGAAGGTACGTGTTGAGCAAAATTTCCGTATCCTTCAGAGCCACTAGGAAGTATGGTGCATTCAGTGCGTTCTTCTGCTTCCTTTCTTCAGGTGTCACTATAATTTGATTTGAAAAGATTAGCGACGGGCATATGAATAAATAAATCCTTTACTGAAACGAAAGTCTTTGTCATGTGTTATGAATCATTGTCAGAGTTGTTTATGTTGAGATAAATAAATAAATCAATTATTTAAAAAAAAATCATTTTCACACTAAATACTAAAATAGAAATTCCAATAAATTAATATGTAGTCTATAATTTCTAATATTGTTACGATACGATAAAAGTAATAATACGAATCAGAAATGTTTATAAAACAAGTGTAGTATTATTTAATTCAAATATCTAATAGACAAAATTCTGTAGTAATTCTAGGGCATGCAATTTTACAACTACGATGTGTGTTTAAGAGGCAAAATACAGGAAAATTATACATTGGACAGTAGACGGAAGAGCTACGGTTATCCGCGAATATAATGCCTTAATCGATGATAATGTAGCAACGACCATGCAGGCTCAACTAACGGGATATTGCCTATTGGCTCAAATTATCATAATAATATCAATCTGAAAAATAAAACTTTCATTTAGTGTATTGAGATTTTGAGATTGGGCAAACTGGAAATTGCACCGAAATCAGGCAAACATCAAGACATTCTATTAACCTAACTAATGGTAAAATTACAAAATTTATCTGATGCCGTTATTAATGAGAGGTAGTAGTCGACAAACTCGTTAATCTGTAAGTTCCGACTAGTAAATCATAGCCTGAATGTCTGTGTCCAATTTGCCCAACCCCTTGAACTAATAGTGCAAAATCACTCACACTCGTGGACGACTAACTGAGCGGTGCAGTGGGCGTTTCCTTTCACATTCTCAGCCCGCGCCGTGTACGTTCCTGTATCGTCTTCTCTACAGTGCATTACTTCCAGCTTGTGGACTCCATTTTGAATGATGATGTTTACTCGGTCCATGAGCTTGTCGGTTAGCGGCTTGTTGTCCTTCAGCCACGTGACCTTTACCGCCTCGGCGGCCTCGAGCAGCTTGCATTCGAAGGACGCATTCTCACCAGCTGAGGATTCAAAGCATCGTTAAAGGAGGATCCGTACGGAATACTTTGAGCTGATCAGGCTTTACGGAATGAAGCAAAAAAACCAACGTGTCTTATCAACGACTTATTTGAGCTCGCTTAGCTTGTAATGTTTCGAAAATGAAATGACTGCCCTGAAATATTTTGCTATGAACCGTACGAATCCTCGGAAAAAGGATAAACAACGAAGCCGTGTTAAAGTAATGTGTTGTGTAAGTTAGTTTACTAGAAGCGTATGTACAAGCGCTAAGTGTACTTTAAGTACGATGTATTCGCTAATCTACGTGAACACACTGTAGTACTTACGCTCGATGTTTTGGCCCTCGAGTGTCTTCGTAAATATTGGTTTTCCGTCAGAAGATTCGGTCCTACTATACGACTTTTTCGATATAAAATCTTCAGAAACGGAGCCATTCATAGTCTTTGAATATTTGCTATCTGATACGGACCCTTCATTTTTGGAACGTTCGTAGCTTGACTCTGTCTTAGATACGCTTTCAACGTTATTGCCTTCGTAATTAGCATCGATACTGAGCCTTGTGGACCGACCGTTCTTGGAGTCACGTCTATATTTTTGTGCAATGCTGTCAATTTTGCTAGTGGTGTCGTTAGCATCATAGCCGGATTCGATACTTAAAGTTGTTGAACGACCTTCGAGCTTACTCTCAATGTTATTATTTAGTCCGTATTTAGACGCAATGCTATCTATCTTACTAGCTCCATCGTAAGATGATTCGGTAGCATATTTCGACCCTTCCTTGCTTTCATAGCTCGATTCAATTCCATATTTAGATCCTCCTTCAGTGACGGAACTGGAGGAATATTTAGATTCATATCGGGAAGCTGCACCTCCTTCAATAGATCCACTGGTCTCAAATTTAGCACTTTCTAGGCGTGAACCACTTTCACGGCGTGAATAAGATGATGCACCTGTGGTGTCATAAGACGAAGATTCATAGCGTCCACCGCTAGATAACTTGCGGGTGCTACTGGAATATTCTAAAGGATAAAATATATTTATTTTTAATACACTTTTTTATGTATTCTCAATGCATGTAAAGATAATACATACTATAATATTATGTTATGTTACAAGAATAATATCTGATATAATATCTGAAATAAATTTTAATATAGTAATATACATAATTACATAGGGTGATGAGTACTGATGGTGGTAGAGTCTTATATCGAAGGCTCACCTGCGGCGGTACCACCGCTACACCTATTTCTACCGTAAAGCAGCAGTGTGGGAACTGCTGTGTTTCGGCTTGAAGGGTGTAGTTAGGCAGACGACGTAATCCTCAGGAGTAGCAACGCATCCACACACAACCTCAGGTGTGGATGTCCATGGGTTGCAGAGACCACTTAACATCAGGTGGCCTGCACGCTCGTTTACTATTATAAAAAAAAAAACATATGTACATACCACCAGAAAGCCGCGTACTGCGGCTGTATCTCGACATCTCTTCGTCAGCGGCTTCCTCTGTGGTTACAGCTTGACTGTCAGCGGAAACAGCTCCTTTTGTTTCCCCGGCTGTTACAGTTTGATCGAATGCTGTTGCTTTTTTCTCAGATACCTCGGTAGCTGCAGTTTTACTGTTAACTGAATGTTTTTCAGACGGGGTCGACGTGGGTAAAGTTTGACCGTTTGTTACTTCTTTTACAATATCTGCTGTAGTAGACTGAACTTTAGTAGAAAGTTTCCCGTCGTCTTTAGAAATAACAGTCTGTGCGCTAACAGTTTCTGCTGTACTAAGTGATGAAACGTTTTCTGAAAGTGATGTGGTAGACGCTTGTGTAGTTTCCTGTTGCGATGTTTGTCTTTGTGCAGATGATGTCTGCTGTACTTTCTGTTCGGTACTTGCAGCCGATGATGTTTCTTTTACACTAGTTGATTGTTCAACTGAGGATATTTGAGACGTTTGAGTACTGTAAGAGATTGATTCTTGTACTTGCTGAGATGATTCACTTGACTTCTTGTGAACTGTGCCTTTACTTTGTTCAATAGACCCCTGTTCAGTATATTGCGATACAGACGACAATTCTTCGACCGATACTTTGGTCGATGTCGCTTGTACAACCGAATGACTTTCTTCTTCTACTCTTAATTCTGCTGATTTTGTTTTTGCAGAAGTAGAAACACTTTCTTTTAGAGAAACTCCCTGAACAACTTGACTAGATTGCTCGACAGAAGAGGTCTGCGCAGTTTGTTTCGCTGATGATGATTGAATAGACGATTGTTGCTTTGATTGTTCTAGAGATTCACTTGTTTGCGAAGTTCCTCCAGATTTCTTACTTTCCGCTTGAACTGTTTGTGATTCAATAGCTGCAGTGCTATCAACTTGGGTCACAGTCGATTTAGATTGTAAATCAGCTGCGACTTCACTTGTGACAGTACTATTGACTGATGAGCTAACAACTTCTTGCACTTCGCTAATAGAAGAGACTCCAGTAACTTCGTGTTTGGAGATTTTATTGGCAACTTGACTTTCAAGTGATGCCTTTCTTTTACCTTGAAGTACTTGAAGAGACTCTTCCCTGCTAAGTACTTCAGCTGTTTCTACGGTTTCTACTCGAGATCGTTTTTCCTTGACTTCTTGACTTGTTTCTAACTGTGTGTCTTCACCGTGTTCTCGTTTCTTCTTCTTTTCTTCCGGTTCCGGCGACTTATAATCTGGTTGATCTTGAGGTAATACTTGAAGATCGTCAGCTGCGTGTTCAGCTAGAGCAACTTGAAATAAAACAGTTCATTTTAATTATTTGACATCATTCAAATCACATAATCAATAATATTATTTAACAGTAACAATACATACCAACGTCACTATCGTACTGTCCGATTTCTCTAAGCCAAGTCGCTTTTACGTGTTCCCTATGAGCCGCAAGGGTGATTGACAATGGGGGTGATTTCTGGTGAAGTTCAAACTTTGTAGTGTTTGGATGATCTATAACTTCGATATCAGGGAGCTGAAACGATAGAGTTCACATACTTAAACGATTTACATTAAGGGCTTTTAATCATTAGAATTAAGAGAACAAGTGTGCAATGTAAAAAAAGTGATGTAAATACACACCTTAACGATATTTTTGAGAACAAAGACAGAGCGATCCTCTGAGATCCTCTTGACTTTGCAGACCAATATTCTCGCTTTAAAGAGGAAAACGTATCTCTCCTTGGTGGAGTCCTCGTAATCGACGGTGAACCAGTCGTGGGTGAGCAGGCGGCCGAGCTTGTAGATATTCCCTCGGTAACCTTCAATGCTAGCAATGAACTTATTATCGGTGGCGCGACTTGGAACGCCTAGAAATAGTTCTAGGGCTTTTTGGAGGTCTGTGCTCTCGTCGCCGAGACGTTTAGAGTACTTCACTAATTCCTGGGGAAAAAGATAGTTAATTTTGTAGGTATCATTATTTTAACAACAAACGATAGCAAGTAATATCTATTTTAATTTTTAACGATGTAGTTAATAATGTACTGTAAAAGTTGTTAAACTTAAAAGTTCATTTTTGTCTCAGATGCAATCGAGATTTCAATGAATCAATAGCTATTACATTTTGATTACTGTTTCCGTCTAGGCATGACGTCAGTCCCTAGTTACAGATTTGTTGCTGGCGCAAAGCATTCAGTAAATCCGTAAATCAGAACTGCCGTCATGATTGTAGTTATAGCCGGTTCATTTGTTGCGAAATTGGGACGTTAAAGATTTGTAATTTCTAAATTTTACCTTTGATGTAAGTAGCGCAGCCGAATGTTTAGATAACTAAACAGATTAGTCTAATTTTTTACATTGAAATTGACTGTAAATTCTAACTCTCTGTTTTTTTTCTAATGTTACTTACTATTATTGGCCTTATTGGCCTTTACAGCTTTACCGAGTTTTTTGTGGGAAACCGGAAGGGCTCACCTACACTTAAAGTGAGTGGGGGAGGGGTAGGTGTGAGAGAGGGTGTAGACCGTGAAAAAGAAGAAGGGGGTAACGATGGGATGTGTGGCCGACTTAAGGGCGTCTTCTGTGAGACTCGTCCTCGGCTCAGGTCGACACGGGGTGTAATTTACGATGATGTTCGGAAGAGAACAGTGGAATAAGGTAAGAATCCGGTATCAAAAACAATATTTACCTTTAAGAGTAATTGGTAGTCGTTAATTCTCTGTATGGGTAGCTTAAGATGTTCGGATAGTCCTTTGTCGTCACCAAGCTTATCTGATAAGTTCTGTAAAGTAAAAAAAACTTACAATAGAATGCAGAATCGAAGTATAATAAAAGCTAATCCCTACTATCAGCAATGTATTTGTTCTCCGCATTACGAAATTGTTCGTCGATCAACGCGAACATTTAAGGTTGGGAAAGATTCTTAATATTTTCGAAAACCCAAAAATATACATGTAATCGCTCACATGAATTAATTTGTAAGATATAATTGAGCAGATTGTAACATGAAGCATTCTGTCATCGATGTTCGATACATGTACTACTGTTGGCGAACTTCCAATCGATTTGGGTGACGCCTGAGGCGTATTGGTCTCCTAATTCAAATGAGCGTTTGGATGTGGTTGACACAGTGACATTAAAATGCAATAAATCTGATAACGACTCAATGAGGAGCAATGTTTTTCAGGTTATAATCAACACCGGCAAAGTATAAGATAAGTGTTCTAATATGATTGTTGTCTCGACGTCTTAAAACAGCTTTGTGGAATGAAACTTACAAAAGATCAGGCAGGTGAGGTGATTGTTTAGCCAGACATCTTATCTATGTTTAGTGCGGAATAATTGCTCACTGTTACAAAATTGTGTTCTCGTGATATAGTTCATTTATGCACTGCACTTCTGTTTATATTTTTAACACGGATTTTATTTATCAAATTACTGCAGAATCAAAGTTGTTCTGTGTAATATCTTAGATTATTTACAATGTTTTGAAAACCCTTCAGTCGTGACGATTTCTAAAATAAATTCGAGAAAATTCTAAACAAGAGTAATATATCAATAAACAACTGTTGGCATACAAAACACTGCAAATTTGCTACCACCTATACGTATATACCATCAATACGTTACAAACTGTTGTGTTGTCAAAATTTTTGCACACCTATTTCACCATAAAGCGTACCTATTAATTCAAGTGGGAACCGTCGTGAAACCATCATAAATATGTCAAAACGCGTATAACACGAAACTGCTCGGATATATTTAGACCACCTTGACACATTGCTTCCAGACCGTGGGCTGTTGAAGTTAGATTCGAAATATTCGTGTGAAATGTGAACACTCATTCATTCGGAAATTCATGGTTGATGTGTCGTAAGGATAAAAAGATTATTTAAAGTAGACGTGAGATTAACGTTAGCAATGATCAATGATAACGTTTCTTTAAACATTTTGATGGTGGTAGAGTCTTATGTCGAAGTAGCATAAACTGCCGTAAGTTTCTGCCGTAAAGCAGCAGTGTGAGAACTGTTATGTTTCGGTTTGAAGGGTGTGGTTAGGCAGAAGGCACCGGAAAAGAAGCATTCTAACTCAGTCCTCATGAGTAGCAACGTATCCACATACGACCTCAGATAGGACTTTCGCCCTAGTTGAGCTTCGATGTGGATGCCCATCGGCTGCAGTGAACATTTAACATCAGGTGGGCTGCATGCTAGTTTACTATTCTATTAACTTAAAAAAGAAAGTTCTCAATCGATAAATGGGGTTTACATTAATTTATTAACGAAACTAAAGTCAATGTTTTAAGAGTGAAAATGCAGCGGTTCTTACAGCATAATTTACAGTATTTTAATGTTGGTACCTAACGAACAAAACTTCGACGCTTACAATAAAAAGCTGACGAGTGGTACCGTGGTATTACATGCAGTTGTTACAGCATAATTTACAATATTTTAATGTTGGTACCTAGCGAACAAAAGTTTAACACTTACAATAAAAAGCTGACGAGTGATACCCAGGTATTCAAATATTATTACTGAAAGTAAAGTCGCCTTCCTCTTTTCTTGGTTGTTACGCTATTTCAATAGACCTATACCATACTGCAATTTGATCTCTGTGTTTCTATTTCTCTTGGAGTACAACAAAGCATATGTTATTGTACTTTATTCTAAACGGTAAACTGCCAACTTCTTGACCATTAGCATGATCATACTTAACTAAACTTTACCGACTGGCTTCTGTTTCACTAAACATTTTATTCAATGTATCTTTTTATTGGTTTATACATTGCTATTTGCGTCAAAACGTTGTATTCCATTAAATTCTATAACTTGCATTTAAATCAAAGATTGCATCGATTATTTTGTAATCAAAGCTTAAACTGTAATAAAAAAAAATACCAGTTTGTTTTGTAATCAAAAGCATTTTTTTTACCCTCACAATAATAACGTCGACAATTCGTTATTGAAAGATGATTATTGGCGTATTTGTACAACCTACAGTGCAATTCATTGGTCTCCATCAATGAACGGCTTTAATTTCATTCATATCGACCCTACTCAACCAATAACGGCTTTTTGATTGCCAATTCTGCAATAATAACCATCGTACGACATAATTGAGAACTTGGCTGATTTGTGTAATTTCATACGGTGCCATAATATTACGATCTACCTCAACTAATTTGTCCGAGCCCAGTAATAGAGTAGTTTATTTATAAGGACTGTTTGCAAGTGGTCTTGTACTTCTTGTAGTGACAACTATGTAATATGTAGGTATTTTCTGCCAAAGCTCGCGTAGTTTTCGTCAGTTTGTTTGGCAAGATTGTCTCTCGAGATCTCATCAGGATATTTGCGTACCTGATGATGGAATTTTCATTTCACGTATATTGAGATGCCTATTTAATTTAATGTGTATATTCTTAATTACATATGATATAGATGTAAATGTTTAATTTCATCGCGAAACCGTTCTTAATTTCAGTATAATTTCAGTCTAATAAAAATTATTATTCGTTATGGTGGTTTAAAGTTACCGTGGTCATGCCACTTTATGTAGTCTATTCCGTTTGTTTATGTTTGCTGTTCCGTTTGAATAAAAACAAAAATGCGGACGCGTTGCTCGTACCGAGGTCTAAATTGGAATGCGTTCTGTCCAATGTCTTCTACCAAAGCCTTCAAACCAAAACATAGCAGTGCTAATACTGCTGCTTTACGGCAGAATTAGAAATATGTGCCACTATTCGTTGTTGTTTTAGTTGTTGTTATCATTATTGTTTTGTGCAGATATATTATAGATATATGTATGGTATAATTTTTATTACCACTTTTCATTAGCTCGCTTTCTTGTCTCTTCGTCTTTTCTGTAACTTCCAGACGTACTAGAGACGTTAAACTTAAGATTTACACAGTTCTAAACTGAACGACAATGCAATATAAAGTGTATTATTTTATATTCACTTATTTTACACTCTTTAGAGCATTTAAAAAAGGAATAAAAATCTCCAAAATAATCGTATTATTTCTCGTATTTATTTTTGTTTTCCAATAATGTAGCTGATACTTCGATCCTATTAAGCCTGCATGTGATTGTCCATGTGCTGTACAATCACTTAATAACGAAGGACCCCCCCCTAGGGATGGCGTTTATAAACCTTTAAGAACATTTCCTTTAGAACGAATCTTATGATCTAAATTCAATAGCGCTGAACAATATTACTTAAATGAAATATTTTTAAAAACCATTTCTAGGACAATTTTTCCAGCAACCTCGGAAAGGCCTTGGGTCTCCAAATCATCAAAAATAACAGGAATTTCAAAGGCATTATTGAGTATTCGTATTTAGGTGTAACAAAGAGAGTGATCTAGTTGATGAAAATATCGACCTCTCGCAAAGGTATGTCGGGGTCACAATACCGGTGCGCATCACTAATTTCTCGAAATTATGTGAGCATTAAAGAATTATTGTCAGATGTTTATCTTAAAAGAATAGCAAACGAGCATGCAGGCCACCTGATGTTAAGTGGTCACTGCAGCCCATGGACATCCACA
>DWKW01001750.1:0-12042 GCA_018250115.1 Doberes anticus | reverse complement strand
GCCGGCCATTTTACATTTTAAAGTCCGACGTAATTGTAACCGCTAGTTGCCGCTGTCATCACGCACCCTGCCCATAGTGGTTTAAATGCAACCATGGTCCAAAAAAGGCAACTGCAAAATAAAGTTTTATTTATTTCTTATAATTTCCATTAATTTGATCGCATTACTAGCATTGCATTATAATGTGTGTATAATGTTACTTGAAAATTGAAAGATAATCTTTCAATGTTTCCATGAAAGTTCAACTTATATTATAAAATTTTCTGAGAAAAGACGGGATATATAATGAAAACACGTGTATGTTTCTTTCAACTTAATAAATGTATTTCAATAAATCCAATACAAAGTTCTTGTCGCTTCAATAGGATCTTAGGCCATATTTTGGAATGGGTTTCCAAAATTTCCACTACTCATATCTACAAATTGTTTAGGCAGCGTTGCAATATTTTAACATATTCTGATTTTTATATTAACAAAGAATTGTATACGGTTAATTTTAGTAAGAACACTATAAGCAGTCAGTAGCGCTTCCCAAAAACAAGGCCTTAGATAATAACCGGTTCTTAATTACAAAAATCAGTCTCTTTTAAATAAATACATATTTTTAAACATTTCGGTTTCTTCTCGAATCAATCCACTGTAAATACGAATAACATATTGAATGGATTATTACCCGTAGCTCTAGTAAGAGTTATTCACCGTTTTCGAAAAACAATATCTAATACATATATTGCCATAAATGAATTGGCTGGAAAGAAAAGCGAAATACTATAAAACAGGTACGAATTAGTTTATGGGCATCGGTAATTTTCGTATTTCCGAATTAATACCATTGAATCTGTACCATTGTCTCATCTGCTTAATCAATTTCAATCGAAAGGCGACTTTCTTCTTCTTTAACATTGCAGGTTGCACAAAGCATCTGTAACCATCCTCTACTTTGACATTTCGATTGGCATAGTTCGCCTCAGAAATATTCTTCTTTGACATTGCAAGTTGTAGAAAGCCTATGTAATTTTCTTTGACATTGCAAGTTGCATAAAGCCTCAGAAATCTTAGGATACTTTGACATTGCAAGTTGCATAACGTCTCAGCAGTAATAATCTCCTTCGTCTGGTTTCGTATTCGTACTGCATATCATGAAAACACGATTATTTTGAACGCGCATAATTTTAAGTGTATTACGTTATGGAATGACAATCCACGCCCAAAATGTAGTACACTACATTTTTCTCTCAGATGAAAACAAATTTTCCTACAAGTACCTATGTTAGAGAGGAAAAACTTTTTGACAATGGAATTTTTCAAATAGTTATCTTCAGTATCTGTATGTATGTATTATAGTTTTAAACGTTAAATAAAGTTGCTATCAAGAACGAATGTTTACTAAACATAAATTACGTTTAAATGCCAATTTACTTACAATATTTTAGAGTTAAATATAGAACACGTCAGTCTGGTAACAAAGACTAAAAAAAAAATATCGATTTTAGAATAACTTAACCAAAGATATTATTAAATTTAAGTCATCTTTATATCACAAAAATAACATAACAACTCTAGATGGCAGCACCAGCTTGATGAAAAGATAATTCAAATTTAATTATCAAAAGTAGTCAGAAATCTTAATTATAGCTAATATTAATAGACAAATATTGTTTCTGAAATTTTAATTACATTTACTCTTCGAAATGTACTGAAAAATAAAATAAGATTTTTAATATTGATATAAGCCTACAATTTGCAACTTATATTTATTTCTATATTGGTATATTACTAATACTAGATCGTTAGAAACATAACCAAATATATAAATTATATAATTAACTAATAAATCATAGTTAAATCCTATAACTACAATTCGTAGTAGGCTTAAATAGAAACATTTTATTCAAAGTTTAGAAAGGTAGATGCAATTGTCTGGTAGACGTTACGTTAAGTATCAATAGTTTTCTTACGAAGTAGAATAGATGTAAGACGATTTTTTAATTTTTATTTCAAAACTTTCAATAACCTCATGTATTAGAACGTCGCACATTAATTTAATTTATTTATTATTAAGTTAATTTATTACAAGTGAAAAAAGAAAAATAATTAACTTTATCAAACATATACAACCAATGTTCGTATTCAACGAGTGTACATGAAGATGAAAATAGTAACAAACTTTATTTTAAATTGTATGAATGTTTTAATAATTTAATAGTTTCCAATTCATAGTGCAAGTATATCAATCGATACGGCCCATCTTCGCGTTTACAGAGCTTCTTCAACACTTGAATTATATTTTTAAATAATTTTCTTACACATTATAACATTTAAACAATTTCACGCCCCTTATTACTTACATAGTATTTAATTTGGTACTTTTTTCTACAATTCCTTTTGTTCCAATAATCTCACAACAAACAGTTATATTTTTTATATCTTTCGTTAGGTTACGTTTAGTGTCGTATTTGAAAGAAATTTTTGAAACTTATTCAAAACGCAGGTATATTAGAAAATTTTTATCAGAAATACTATTATTTACAACCTTAATTTAGTTAACAAGTCACCTTATGCCACAATAAATTACAATACACAATACAATAAAACTTTGATGTTTAAGATGGTACAAAATTCAGAATTTTTAGTAATTACATATACTATATATTTATAGAGTATTCTTACATCTACTTGAATTGTAGGATTGTTAAAATTTGCCAAGTTTTCTATTAAAGCTATTTAACGTTTTACATTCCTGTAGTTATCATATAAAGAACTTCTATGGTACTTGGCATCCATCTAGATCTGAACTCTTATTGTTTAGCCCTTAGTATAGATCAATGTACAAAACTTAATTACAAATGTGGCAGTATGGGACTTGTGACTAGAAAACCCGAAAAATGCCAGAGATGACACAAGAAGCCATATCAGGAGAGTAGACTTGAAGTAAATGTAGTCACGGCTAGGCAAAATAAGATTGACCCCAAATTGAAGTCATTCAGACACACATTACAAGAACCAAACCACAAGTTCGTTTACGTGAATAAGAGTAGATGTAATAGACAAAACTAAATATAATGTACTATCTTCATACAATTAACAAATAACGCTTCACACTCATAGCCCCACCTCCACGATTCCATGTGCAGAGGGTGCAATTGATACAAACAGAAAAGAACACATACCCAACCAAACTAGGAACAGAAATCTTAATTAATCATTAAAATTCCTGCCCTGTGACGAGTCTGATCCAGATTTTTTAATTTTCTATACATATATTGAAGCAATAGCAAACAAGAATGCAGGCCACTTGATTTTACATAGTCACTGCAACCCATGGACTTCCACATCAATCAAGACTAAAGTCCTATCTAAGGTTGTATGTGTTACATTCCTACTCCTGAAGTCTGAGCCTCTAAGGAATGCCTCCATCCAACATGGTCTGTTTAACCACACCCTTTAAGCGAAAATACAAGAATGCAAGCACTAAAATTGTAGAGCAGATGTTTTTTCTTAATTAATAGAATAGCGATCAAGCACATTGGCCACCTGATGTTAGTAGTCACTGCAGCCCATGGACATCTACATCAAACCTCAACTAGGACACAAGTCCTGTCTGAGGTTGTGTGTGGATGTGTTGCTACTCCTGAAGACTAAGTTGGAATGCCTCCTGTCCAGTGTCTTCTGCCTATCTACACCCTTCAAACGGAAACAACAGATCTCACATTGCTGGTTTACAGCAGTCGACATATAGCTCTATGCAATGAATTAAGTCAAGCAATGTAAGCTGTAAGCCAACAAAGCATACATGAACATCAAAATTATCAGCCCTTTACTGGCCCCACTTCGGGTCTCCGCTCACAGATGTGATTAGTTTAAAGTTTAGAAAGTTTAGACCATAGTCCAACATTAACAGACTTCACATGTCTTTAAGAACATTATGGAGAACTCTCAGATATGCAGGTTTGTTCACAATATTCTCCAATTATTGTAAAAACGGGCGATAATTATTAGCTTCGAAATAACTTCGACAAATAGGTACAATAATGGCATAATCTAGCGAATGGTGAAGAGTTTAGCCTATGCCTTTGGCCTTTAAACTTCAAGCCTATGGGTAATTACAAACAGTTATTCATGACTTAAAATTATTTCCACAATTAAGACTATTTCATACAACAATTTTTTGTATAAGTAAAGAAAATAATAAGAGCAATAAATGTACAGGTAAAATCTACATGAAGTTACATAATCCCTATAATTTATATTTGGCCTGAATCTCTATGGAAAAAAAATGCCATGTAAATACATAATATCATTTTCTAAATACATATGTTCTAATACCGAATGATCTTTAGCACATTGTAAATGACACGAAATATATGTGCACACAACATATTGTTTGTAACATTTGTAATAAAGCTTCATACAAATAATTACTGCATCATCAACCTATCAAGTTATTTAATTAGCACAAACATCAAACTATTTTTAACAGAGTTTTCTCCCAAGTATTGCATCTCAATGTATACAGCAACTATGTTGATAATGTTTTATTTATTCATACAGTAGGTATTTAGTGAATATCTATACAAAAATAGAATACAATCAAATGCAATTTTATCTTGTAAACTTATTAAAGCGAGCAATAGTGGATTGAGTTAGAGATATATTTTGTATTACATACATAGTATTGATTTCTATGAAATATTTTGGCATCTAACACTGCTATTATTATATAAATATATTAACATCTATACAATTAACATTTACAATTTTATTCCAATAAATTTACAGTACTGAACTGTGTTGATTAACTTTTACTTTCCATGCTACATTATTATTTTCAATTTATATACATTCCTTTAACATCAAATTCCTGGGAACCATTACCAACATTAACTAAACCATTAGCTATTTGGTTAATGCTATGACAATCAATTGTATTGCAATCCCCAAAGTTATAAATGCCATTTGAAGTACCACTTGCGGTCATCTCATTTATAGACTCCAACAGATGTTCAAAGAAATTGGGAAAATTGTCATAACTTGGAAACACATTGATATCTATAACTGCATGGTTGCCTGTTAAATTGTCTATGACAACATCAAACCCTGCTAACAATAAACCAATTTTCTTCCTTAAAAGTCTTATAATTGATTTGATTCTATCCTCGTCAATGGTCAAATTAATATCAGTCATATCATGAGGATCGAGGATTGACAAAGTTGATTGGCTATCTGCTTTGCATACTTCCCCAGTACAGTAGTGAATAGGGTCCAAGTCTTCAGATGCATAAAAGTTTTTAAGACTGGGTCGCATACAAATGTGATATCTAAAAAAAAGTACATATCAATCAATCAATACTGATTACAAAAATTATGCCACTTATCAATTATAATGTTAGTTATATTATAATAAACAGATGACATTTCAATTAGTCATCAAGGGTAACAAATATCTCTCAGACACTCAGGTTTCCTCACAATGTATGTCTTCACCATTAAAGCAAGTGATAATAAATTTGTAATAAGCACACAACATTGAAAAATGAGACATGTGTGCTGGGCTTCCAACCACAACCCATTTGAGTTAGAGGTCAGAATTCTTGGTCACTGGGCTCTCACTGTTTTGAGAATCAACACAAATTGTACTAAGGTAGAAGCTGCTATACATATACACAGAAGAATGTTTATTAATTCTTACCTGTTCCCAATGAGAAAAACCTTATGAAGAACTGCATTATGGTTCACAAAGCTTTGAACAACACAAGGAGGCTTGCATACACTTAAACCTTTTTCATTAAATATGAGCACCATCTCATGAGCTGATTTAGAACCATGAGCTACTGTTGGTTTACAAATGATAGGGAATGTTACACCTCTCTGTCTCATAATTTCCAAATTCTGCTGATTGTTGCATGTAACAAATTCTGCAAATGTTGGTGTAAATATTCCCTGGTTTTGCAGTGATTTCTCTTCTTGTAATATTGAGTAGTAGTTATATCTAGGAAAAACAAAAAGTACATTCATATTAATTCATAACATTAGATTCATTTAGCTACACACATATTTTTGGTTCGAAATTGCAAGTAATTTCATTGGACTTAAAATAAAATATATGATTATTAATTAAAATAAAGTACATCAGAAACAGTACAGCTGCAGACACCATAGTATTTCCCCACCAAAGTTGATGCATTTTGAACCTGATGAACATGAAGAAAAAAATTGCCTGTATATTATTATAGAAGAATAATACAAACCTATTTAAAAGGATTCTAACATTCTCCAACCGGTCAATGACTGTAATGTTTGGATGATTAGATAAGTACTGCTCTACATTACCTATGATGCTTGAAGCCTGTTGACAGAAAATATGTAACATACATTTTTATAACAAGTAAATGATATATTAATTGACATTATCAATAATCAATTACTGTATTGTAAGAAGGCACAATTAAACACTGTGATATAAACTGGTATTTATAAATTTCAGAACATAGACTATAATTACTGAACACAACCCAATACAAGTTACACAATACAAGTACATTATTTTCAGAACTATGTTTGCTGTACACAATTTGGTTCTAATTTCTTTTACCAATACCAGTACACAAATGATAATAACACAATAAATTGTTTTAAAATTCACATTTTAGATAAAATCATAATACTACATTTTAAAATTATTTACATCATAAGCTTTGTTGTTATTTACCTTTACATAATCTTTACACATAATCTTTGCATATAATAAAATTGTAATACCCAAATTATATAACTATCCCTCTTATTATTTTTATACACAGCATTTAATTAAAAACAACAAACAAGTGTCTTAAATACTGTGTTTAATTGAACAGCATTAGCAACAGACTTACACTGAGTAATCTGTGACTAATGCTGTTTAAATTGTAATAAAATATATGATATGACATTATGACTAATACAAGGATACATTGCATTTACAATTTTTGGTGAGATTAATTTAAGCAAGTTTGATGTTTTAGTAATTTTACATACATGTAAGAGAATTGAAATCACATGACAAATAACATTAATAATAAATCACAAGGGAAACTTAAATCTGTTTATATCATCGGGTAAAAATGTAATACAAAACATTTCAGAAGGTCATCTACTTTATTGCCTAAAGAGGAAATTGACAAATTTTTGTCACATTACCTTGGGATCGCCTTGGTCCGCTGCGGCAATGATATCAGTCAATTTATGAAGAAAAACGTCAATAGTACCTTGATCCTCCAGGGGCCTCTCAAACTCCAACTGAAATTAAAAACAACAGTGATTAGATGAAATAAACATTTAATATAACAGATGTAATGTAACTACTGATATTTTATCAATACCTTAATAAGATGAATCCCATTTGAGTTACAAGTTGTTTTTAACTCTTTCCAGTTTAACTTTTGGCTCTTTTTATCCGACATCCAAATACCGATAGTTTTACAGTAAGGGTTGTTTTGGTTCATAATTGCTGTTGTATTGTCGATTTCACCCACAGTAAAAACAAATTTACTTTTTTATCAAGATCATGATACTCAATGATGCAAAGAAGATGTCAACAAATAACCGGAAAGGCAGTTTACGTCTGTTATAGTTACAACTACTCCCAATGTGTATTAATTGCAATTTTCACACTTCTTGAAAATTAATACTGGACACGAACGAACAGTTTACAGTATATATATAACATTATAGAAAGCGGTAATAAAAGTAGTATTACACATAAGGCAACAAAAACCAGCTTACTGCTAATTACAACAAGACATTACTCACGAGTTCAAGACTATACTACTTTACTGAGTAAAGTTTACTCATACTTATTTAAAATAAAAATGTCAGGGTTGCCAGTAGATGAACTTATAAAATAAAAGCTTGGGTCCAGAAAGTGTACAAAATGGTAGCCTATTTTCTTGCACGTTTTTTTTATGTTGGTTTCAACATTTTGCTTCAATTAATTGCGCTTAGCAAACAGTTTACTGATACATATAAGTGGATACATAAGACAATTAAATTATATTTGTTTCCAACTATTCGCTGGGTGCGAAGTAGGTGGTGGGAGTACCACGAATCGATCGCAGCGCGCACCGTGGCTAAAAAAAGAACTTTCGGCAGACGAACTTTTTACTAGAGAAATTTACGTATCCGTGCATTTTAAGTAAAAATAAATAAACGTATGAAATGCTTTATTCGATTAAATTTGTTTATTTCTTTACTTATTTTCCGTGAAGTCAGTCATCAGTAAGTCCACGTGTACTAAGTGAAATTTACTGAATATGGCATTTTAGAAGGCAAATAAAAAAAAACAACATTATTATCTACACTATAGATTTACATGATCGAATAGAATCTAAGTAATTTACGATGTTTCATTGAAATTATTTGTTTATTTACTTACTATTCGTAATGACAGCTAGCCTTTTGATATGTATTTCAAAGTCCGCCGTAATTGCAACCGCTAGTTGGCGCTGTCATCGCGCACCTTGCGAATACTGTATGCCGTGACTGTACGTGACTATGTGACGAGCACGTCAGCCATAGACTATGTAGAGATACTACAATAGAGTAATAGACTAGACAGACTGCACTTTATGTCAGTTATGATTGTCAAGAAGGGGCACGTTTTTATAGCAGGCATTCATATATTTCATATGAATCTTACTGGTTTACAATAACGTATCATCTCATTCTAAAATTATATTCTAAGTACTTTCTGGTTTTATTATCATATTCATCATCTTTTGAGAATAAATATCTTTAACCATATCAATTATCATCATCTAAAAGATAAACATGTTTGACGACGATACACTAAATATTAAATTTCGCTTGTTAGAAGTGTTTTCCGAATTTGATGATAGGGAACTGCAAATTGTTGAAACTTGGATATCTACACGTGCATATAAAAGAGGTACGCGTTAAGATAAATAAATATACACACCATAAATACGAACTGTATTGCGCTGTGGCGCTATGTCGTTCGGAGGGTTCTTCCTTCGATTCCCAGCGGGGTTGAAAATTGAATGATCAACTAAATTTCTGTACCTGGTCAGGGTATTTGTGTGCTTGTTTCTGTGTGTCCATGGTACCTGCGACACAGGTTAAATCGTTCTGTGGGGCTATGAGTGTGAAACGTTATAAAAAAAAAATTTGAACATAAATACATTATAAATATCTTATTGCTATTTTTGGGCGTAGGTCTCCTATCAACTGAGAAGGCTTTAGACCATAGTCCTTGGGACAAAAATGACCTAGACACTACACATGTCAGTTAATGTAGGTTGATGGATGTAGCTTACTTAGTTACTAATGACACAAGATTATTTGAATCTTTAAAATACATGGTCCTAAAGCTATGTATGTGGCTGGCAATAATTAACTCATGAACTTTTACATAATTTATTAATAGAGATTAACTACAGTTATTAAATCTTTACCAAAGTATCTACTGTTTACATATTTTGTCAGATTTAGCAAACAAAATGAAGATTAAGAATTCAGAGGCAGTTCTAGATAAAATTGCAAAGGTAATAAAGGAACTAGTCCCATTTGAAGCAGAATTGCCATCTGAGCAAATAGTGCCACCTGCCATTGGAGACCAAGCTGACTGCAATAAAATCAACACTATGCATGTGGATGCATTCCTATATGATGAAGATGAGGTCTCCAAGATGGTTATGCAAGGAAGATTAAAAAGACACTATTGCATGGATTGCCACTCTCAGAATGTTAATGTGAGTTCAGAACTTTGTCTTAGTCTATGGTGCCTTTGATATTAGGCAATGGTTGGTAAACAACGGCTCTGTAGCTGCATGTGGCTCTTTAATTATGCGGCTGCGGCTCTTCCATGAAATGATAAAGTGCAGGCACGGAATATTACTTATTATCTTACTTTGACAGATAAGTAAAAATGGGTCTTTGAATAAACATCAATTGTGCATTGTCTATATTTGGCTTCTTTGGATGACAAGGTTGCAGACCGCTGATATAGAGAATCCTTGTGTAGATGGAAAAAATGGGCTTATTAACTAATACAGAGGCGTGATTTCCAATCATGCAATTTCCTATTGCACTGTATTGTCTTGGAGTTCTATTAACTATTTAATAATCCTTAGTCTTCTATAAAACCAGAAGAAAATGTTTTATTTCAGGACCTGATATTTATATCTCATTCATTGTCCAAGCAAGCTTTACAATACATATTCAATGTGTTGCTTCCCAAAGATATATCAGAGAAAAAAATACTTGATGTTGGATCAAGACTTGGGGCAGTTATTTATGCAGTATGTATAATAATCATATTAGTTATAGTACATAGTATGCATAATAAATTTATAAGATATTTTAAATTCTTCACTATAAGCAAAATTTTTACTTCTTGTGAATGAAAAAATAGTAAATTGTGATAATTTGTAAAGCCATGGAACTGCCATATAATGGTGATGAAAAAGTGGTAAATTAACACTGGTATTGTGTCATGTTCAACTGCATCAGTGTTATAATTTTTTTTAAAGTGGGGAACCACAGCTACGTTTTTTATAAATGTTCCTGTAGTTCAAAGGCTTATGTAAGTCCTAGTAACTAGTAATCAGAAGTTTTAGTAGTTTGAAAGCCTGATATTTGCAGTTCAATCTCAATGTCTCTATTATTTTACACTCAAACTGTTTACTTACTGGACAAAGTGAAGTTGCACAGTTTTAGGCTTCAATTACGTAATTATTTGGCTCTACAGCCAAGAGTTGTAATTTGTATGATGTTTATCATTATTAGTTTACTATGTTTAGCTTGTAAATACTCACTGGGAACTATATTTCAATAAAACTTGGTAATTTTTTGCTTCTATGTTTGCAGGCATACTACTATTCTAATGCACTATCGATTGTGGGTGTGGAAATGAATAAAGATTGTTGTGATATTCAAGAGAAAATAATATCCCAATTTAATTTTGACAACAATAGAATTAAAGTGGTCCATTCAGATGTGATGGAAAGAAAGGACATCGTAAAAAGTTCTGACATTGTCATTGTCAATGTTTTAGAGTTCTTTGTGGATGTTGAAAAACATAGGAAAATGTGGTATTTTTTTAAGAGCCATATCAAGAAAGGGAGTTACCTAATATCAAATAGGGGCATGGTGGATACATTAACTACATTAGAAATTTATGAAGATTTTATTGACTGGTTAAAAATTTGCAAGCCAAAGCAACTAGAAAATGAAGTTTTCTTTGATGTTGAAGACTACAGTGAACTATTTCTGTATACAGTAAATTGATTATTTCAATAAATTTGTATGACCAGTAGGTCCATAATTTATCATTCACAAACATTGAATGCACATTCAAGCAGAAATTAACCTACAGAATATGAATCAAAATATGTGACCTTAATTTAATGCCATGAAAAAAAAACAAACATTTTGATATATCAGTTATATTTTGGAATATTTCCTATTAACTAACATCATAATTGGAAATCAATATTGTCTATTATCGGAACACAGCCAATGTTCTGCCACTGTATACTTATTTAATGCGAATATAATATAAAAAAAGATGTGTAGCTGTAGAAATAAGGAAAAATTAAAGATTCCTCATACTGATAAGATTTTATTATTTGAAAGTGGCTATCTTAAATTGAAGGCTGTTCTGCAGTAGTACAGTCACTGCATCTATTTATGATGTAAAGCAGCACTGTGAGCACTGCTGTTTCGGTTTGAAGGGTGTGGTTAGGCAGATTACACTAGACAGCATAGCATTCTTCAGATCAGATTTTACAGTTGTTACAGTGAGTTGCTTAACACCAGGTGGGCATCATACCCATTAGCTATACAAAAAATAAAAATTATTGGTATATGCTGGGTGCGAAGTAGGTGGTGGGGGATCGCAGCTCGCACCGTGGCTAAAAAAGCATCTTTCGGCGGACGAAAGTCACTTTTTACTAGAGAAATTTACGTAGCATTTTAAGTAAAAATAAATAAACTTGCGTATCGAAACCTGCTGCGTAGTCAACTGAAAGAACGGTGATTGCAAAT
>DWKW01001749.1:0-12042 GCA_018250115.1 Doberes anticus | reverse complement strand
GACACACACAGAAACAAGCACAAAACATCCAGACCAAGTACAGAAATCTAAATTCATCATTCAAATTTCTGCCCCACCGGGAATCGAGCCCAGGACCCTCCGAACATCAGACCGCATGTTGACCGCGGGGCTATATGGGTCGTCAAATAATAACAGTATTGACACATCAAAAAAGATGTTTTTTTTCATACTGGCGGAGGAACAAATGGACATGCAAGCCGCCTTCTGAAGGGACAGTGCAGCCAAAGGGCATCCATATTCAAATAATAGAACTGAACGCCTCGAACGCACATCATATAGAACCGAAATCCCATCAGAGGTCCAACGTAGATACATTGTTACCCTTAAGGACTAAGTAGGTGAAAGTATAGTTTCATCATATAATCTCATAATACACTCGCAAAATGTGCGTGTCCTGGAGCCTTCCCGCGTTTTATTGATGGTGGTATTTCTATTGCAAAGAACAAGCCCTGCTGTCTTTCGGTTTGAAGGGCGTGGTTAGGCAGGCTCAACTAGACGAGAGACGGTTCAAATTAGTCCTCAGGAATAAGAACGCATCCACGTTCAATCATAGATAGGACTTCGATTGTATTTGAAGTTGGATGTGGATGTCCGTGGGCTGCAGTGACCACTTTTCAGGTGGACTGCATGCTCGTTTGGTACTTCAATAATACACGTTAAATTACATTTAACATAAAAGTTATGTTGATTGTGATTTTTATAGATTTCCAAACTGAACTCTTATACCACCACCGTCAAACGCGAATATGAAAGACAACAATACAATAAAGATCACATAGTGGCAATGTGGGACGTCATTGCACATAGCTTGGTACAATTACAATAAACGACACATTTTTGCGTGTACAAAAATAGCACTGAGGAACTTATCTTATACTTACCTAGTACCTAGTGGAGAACATATCTAATATTAGATAGAAAAAAATGTCTTTTAAACGTATGCTTCAGATCATTTGTACGGATCGAACTCACTGCGGTTACAGCCGCCAACGGGCTAATTCAGTTCATAGTTCAACTTCACCAGTCAATGAACCAAAATATTATTAGCTATTACTAACACGTATTTACGCACCCTATGAGCCTGTGAAGGCATGCTCAAGCTACTCTTATCACTGAACTGAACAAAAATTAAAAACAAAACCACTAGAACTCTTGGTTTTTTTTTCCTTATTTTTTTATCGCAGCCGCGATTCCTGCTAGTGCAGCATTCATTGCGAATGCATAAGAATAGTTAAAGGGTTGGTAGGACTGCAGTTTTCTGAGATTAAATGTGTATATACAGGTCCCGCGTAGACCACTTTACATCAGTTGGCGTGCATTCTAGTTTACCAGCCTTTAAACGTTAAACAAATATTATAATAATTTAATAAACTAATACCAGTACGTTTGACGATATCCACGATGCGCTGCAAAGCATCGATTCTCCTGGGTGCTCCTCTTCTCGTAGGAGACCCGGGCGCTGCAGGGGAGGCCGGGGAGGCAGGAGAACCAGGTGGAGATGCATTCAAGGGCCGACTCTCTTCCCACTCGAGCACGTCGTGAAAGGAATGTTTACGACGTAAACCACCTACACCCACACCAGACGAAGCGTGACGTCACAAGTTACACTGAATTTAAATTAGTTTTATACTCCTCACATTGAAATTAATCGCATTACTGTTATATTAATAAACTGAGGGAAACCATAAAAGATCTGTCTATAAGAAACTATAAAAGCGAAAACAGATTGTCAGAGTTTATTCATGGAAGTAATTATTATTGTAGCGAATTAATTTTATTGAAATAGAATAATATGAATTACTATGCCAACAAATCCAGAATTGGTTTGGCATGTTTTGAGGAGTAGAAAACCAGCACAATTCAACAATACATTTTACAACAAATAAATAAAGAAGCTCAACAACACAAAAAGCACCATGATTGTAAAACGCAGAATAAAGAGATTTAATCTGTTAACTATGGAATAAGTGACGTAGTTTTGCACAATACAACCCATAAAACAAAACACGTTTTATATAAGTGGACGTAATATACCATAATTATTACCTGATGGCAATGTACAACTACTGCTCATACCGTCGCTATGTCGGTACGACGTCCCGTTTATGGGGACACCCAGTTTAGTTGGCTCTGTTTCCGGTCTGAGTATCTGCGAAATGAATATTTTTCTAGTTAGAATATTTTTGTATCTTTAATGTATCTGGATATTAATATAAATCATAAATTCAACTAGACTTGATGTTTTAAAATTTGTATTGAACATATTGTCGAAGGTAGTTTAAAATGGTTCGCGTATATAATGCTATTGGTAAATTAACTTGCCACGCAGTTTAAGTACTGCATTTTTTTATTTTAGCAGAATAGCAAACAAGCATGCAGGCCACCTGATAAGTACTCTCCTGCTGCCCATGGACATCCACACCTGAGGTTGTATGTGGATGCGTTGCTACTCCTGAGGACTACGTTGGAATGCACAGTGCCATCTGCCTAACTACACATAGATGCATAGATAACTTTACGAAATATCACTTTAAAAAGTGGTACAACTGCAGCGACACCATCGTTGCGCTTATTTAGGTTGGAAAGCAGCAGAGCTCCTTCTGCTATGCTTATTGTTGGAAGACTGCACATGACATTAGGCGTCCCAACTTAGTCCATAGATACATCGACCGACATCCTGCTCTATTTGGGTTGATGATAGATGTCGATTATTTAACATCCCAGGGCTTGTATTCTTATTTACTACTACAATAGCAGAAAAATTAAAAATCTTACCTGATGTTTGTCCAAAATGTGGTTTAATTCTTCTATAAAAGGCGTCCTATGCGGGAGTATAGGCAATTCTTCTGGTAGTTGAATGTCAGGTTTGTCGATGTCAACTAAGCATAACGCCGCTTCAGAACCGAGGGCTATGTTTCTGGGCCCGTTTGGTCCGATACTCACTGCGACGCTGTCTGCATGAAGACCTTTAAAAATACCAATGTTATATATTACTTATCATTGAATCTATTATCAACCATTAACTACATAAATAAGATCTCAATGATGCTGTTCAGATATCTACGATTATCCATACTAATATTATAAAGAGATAAAGTTTGTTAGTTTGGATGTAGGAGGTAATCATCGAAAGTTTCATCCGATTACAAAAAATATTTCTTCAATACCTACAACGGATCTTCATGGTGGACATAGGCTGAGCTGTATATTACCGCGTTAAAGTACTAGGGATTTTCGCAAAAAAACGGTCCAGCGAATGTGATTGTTACGAACGCTGCCTTAAGAGAGTGGTAAAAGATATATGAATGATAGAAATGTTGAAGTGCTTAAAAGCCTGTAGAATAGTCCGCGACGACATATATATATATACTTGTGTGAAGTTAAGTTACTTCACAAATTAAAATAATATTACTAAAAGATGTTTCAAATTAATTTTAATCTGTCGAGAGTCAAAGTAAATTTGCTAATCGTCAGGATTTTTTTATAGATAAAAATTAATCGTGGGTGAAACCGCGGCCACTTAACATCAGGTGGCTTGCATGCTTGTTTGCTATTCCGATAATATAAAGACAAATCACATGTGTGATACCTTTGTTGCTATCAAAGGAGTAGCAAACGAGCACGCAGGCCACCGGACATAGTGTAGACGTAGCGACTCCTATAGAAACCTAACCTCAAAAAGGTCCTAAGTTCTACCCGAGGATGTACATAGATGCGTTGCTACTCGTGAAGAGTAGGTCGGAATGCCTCCCGTCTAATGTGTTCTGAATAGCCACACCCTTCAAACACACACAACTGCTTTACGCCAGAAAAAATTACAGCGGTGGTTCGAATTACTGTCGAAGTAAAAATATTTTAACACACTTACCCATAACAAATGGAACTGGAGCATCCAAGAAATGGTACAGTGGCGCTGGTAATATTGGCACATACACGTGGGCCCAAGCAAACGGCAGTAATAATGACACTATGCACTCTGCCACTAACATTAGTTTATTGTAATCTGCAAATAAAAGTAACAATATAGTAAGTTTGTACACGAAAAATAAAATACTATGAATATAATATATATATATGAATATATATGAAAGTACGAGAAGGTACCGATACTTGAAACAAAGCTTAATGACAACGTAAGTCGTAAAGGTAGATTTTTCTTTTTGTTATATAATATATCGACAAATTAGAAACAGTAAAAATACCTTTTAAAGGAGATATCATTAATTCATGGATTAGGCTTGGTAAATTTTTAAGTTACCATCATTTTGAAGAGTTTTTACCCAATACAAAATCAAATATGGAACTTACTCATTTTTCAAATCGGTTGAAAATATCCCATAATTATCGTCAGTAAAACACTACTCGCTACAAATGTGCAAACAATTATAAATATTCCAAACCGGAAGCCTTATATATAAATCAATTCTTAAACTTCAGTCGTGCGTCGGAGCTGACACGCTCATATTAAATTCATCTGTTAAGGTTTTTTTATACTGCTAAATGTATTCAAACAAAAACATCACAACACTCGTGACTTGTTCATGTTTGAAGTTAATATAGAAGACCACCATTCAATATTTGATTTAACAGCTTCGTATAGGAAAATTGCGAATGGAATAGAGATGTTAAATCGTTATCTTTTACGTTTCATTCATTACAAGTTTTGAAGATTGACTATAATATAAGGATGTTAAAATTGAAAAGGATATAGTCATAAGGGCAATTTTTTTTTTTTGTATTAGCAGAATAAAAACGAGCATGCAGGCCACCTGATGTTAAGTGGTCTCTGCAGCCCATGGACATCCACACCTGAGGTTACGTGTGGATGCGTTGTTCCACCTGAGTACTACGTTGGAATGCCTCCCGTCCAGTGTCGTCTGCCTAACTTCACCCTTCAAACCGAAACACACCAGTTCTCACACTGCTGCTTTACGTGAGAAATAGGTGTAGCGGCCGCAGGTGCGCCTCCGACATAAGACTACCACCACCACCATCAAAATCATGTTTATTAAAATTTCACAATATTCTTACCACTGGACCGTAGCAGTACCTGGTGTTCTAGTAAAACACATGTGAATAATTGAACTACACATTCAACCCCCAAGGTAGAAAACATCACCCGCAGGGAGTAATCAAGTAACGGTAACTCTTCTGGTGAATTTGGCATTCTTATCACCTGAAAATACATAAACAGGTATTATTTCTTCTTGCACCAATGGGACACTATTACGTTGTCTACTAATGAACAAGAGGCAAACGAACTAAGTTAAGGAACGTTTTACGCGGCCGCGGACGGTAGTTGGATGATTGGACCCCAAGTACCAAAATTCATTGCGCGCCTCCGTGCTTCTAAGGTCACATTAATCATTCGCCCCCGGTAACTATTGTCATTCTTTGTCATTGGAGGACTTCAGGCGCCCAACTTCCAACTATCAATCTGTACTGCAGCAGAGTGGAGAAGGCCCATCCATGTGTCTTCAGTTGTAAGGCGAAATACGTGCCCAATGGGATGCTAATGGGTTGTACCCACCATAAGAGACGACACGCGATGTGTATTTTATGTTTATATAATAGCAGAGTAGCAAACGAGCATGCAGGCCACCTGATGTTAAGTTGTCTCTGCAGCACATGGACATCCACACCTGAAGTTGTGTGTAGATGCGTTGCTACTACTGAGGACTATGTTGGAATGCCTCCCGTCCAGTGTCATCTGCCCATCTACACAAATTCAGAGTATTTATTCAGTTTAAGTAATTTGAAGTTAAAAAAACCGACTACAGTGAAAAGTCTTTCCCAGATCTCGTGTTTTGTAATGGCTGATCGGCGGGAATTATTAACATAGGTATGCAGCTATTAAAATCTAATTTTGCAAAATATTGTGTACATTTGTCATACACAAAAACTCCTTTTTATTCCGAATAAAATATGGCCTATGTTATTCAGGGATAGTGTGGTTTAATCAGTGGAATAATTATTAAAATTGGTTAACTAGTTCTAGAGATTACCATAGAGGTTACCAGGGCCAAACAAACAAATCATCTATCTAAAATTTGTATGGATTTTAAGGTTATTTGACGAATAAGATAGAAGAGTTGTTCTACTTATTTTTAAACTTATTCGTCACTATGTAAAGAACAGTAGTGCAGGCAAGATTATTGATATTCAGAATTTAATTGGATCATAATAACTATCTGTCTAATCCTGTTTAGGAATTGTCAATTTTCATTAAAGTAACTTATTTTCCAAATACTGTAATAAATAAAGATACCACTGTACGACTGACATTCTATTTGCAAGTTTTGTTGATTTTTCCATATTTCTGTTCACGTTTGTATGGGGGCCCACAGAAGCGTTTAAAATGAATGATTTAGCTAGATGGGGGTTTGTCGTTAGTCTGCCCTGTATACTCACAACTGGTACTGGATCAAGATGAGGTTCAGATGGAGGCACATACAAACGCAATGCTTGTCCAGGAAGTGGAACTGGTACTTCATACAATAAATTATACACATAAGACTCAGGACTAAGTCCAGGCCCAGGTTGTCTCGGCAATGATCTAAAGGAACACATTTTATTTATATATAAAAAATAACACATTCTGAAAAACTGTTATGCCATCAAAACCCATTGAAATAAACCTGTCTTCTTTATTCACAAGGTACTACAAATATATACTAAGACAAAAAAAAGTTAATTAAACTAATATATTACTTAAATGTTATTCACAGACATTAATGTCTAAAAACATTTATTTTAAAACAAACAATTAAACAATGTGCCAGTTTAGTTCAAAAATATTCAATATACTTTACTTTTGTTAAAATAATGTGCTACATGTAATCATAGGAACCACTGAAATAATAGAAATAGTTTCTTACCTAAACAAATTCTCTAAAAATAATTGTGCAACCCTTACATAGGGGTATTGGCATATGAGAGCTATGCTTTTTGCTACATAAAGTTTATCTTTGGTTATGTCATAGTAGGTTAAAGCTGCCCCTGTATGTGGTGCAAGCTTGAACGATCTGGGCAAAGATCTGGAGGTTTCTTTGGCAGAACCTCTCCGATGTCCAGGTGGTGTCTGTCCACTAGACAGCTCTGTAATGTACATTGCCTGTAGAGAAATTATATGTGTTTACAACAACTGTATTTATGTCTTTTTGCAACTATTCTAGTGGCAAATATTGAGGTCTCTATTTTATTATGATCAGTTGAAGAAAATGAAAATCAAGGATCCTAAGATCCAAGACAATGATTTATGGTTTTTTGTAGTACACAAATATACTCAAACATACCTGTAATGTATGCATTGCACTGCAAATATTTCTATTTCTGACTTCTTCATAGAATATAAGACTAAATCCATAGTATCTAGATGCATTTTCTCTTGTTACAAGAAAGCTATGAAATTTTGGCTCGAGGGAATGTTTTTGAGTTCTAAACTGAAGACCGGCTGGCAGGCACAGCTATAGGAAGAATAGAAAAAAAAAACATTATAAGATATAAGACTACTCTAGATCAATTGAAACCTATCAGTAAAAACACAAGAAAAACATTCGAATACAAGTAACAATTTCAAAAATATCATATATGTACTGAGTATTATTTTTTAATAGAATAGATACTATTTCTTGTTGTATATATACTTATAATAACACAGATTTCTTTACTTTTTTACAGGACTGACCAGTACCCCAGACAAATTATATGAATGGCACTCTATTGAACAAAATAGTTCAGGAGATTTTATAATTATGAAAAGGAAAAAACTGTTGTCAACAACTATGTCTATGTGTATGACCCACAGCAACAGGATTTTGGAAATTTTAATAAGAAACCTATTAGAATCTCAACAGACACAACATCACACTTCGAGATTTTTCAAATCAAGTTTATTTATCAATTATCTCTTGCATATAAATTACCTCATATAATATAAGCTCTTTTAAAAATTTAGCTAGGCGTTATGTGGTGAATGTTTCCTATATGTTCCTTTCAGATAAAAAAAAATTTGTAGAGCATAAATTTTATAATTTTATTACCAAAGCAGCGACATCCAGACAAATGTGAACATAACATATATATGTAAATAACATAATTATTACAATAATGAACAGTGTGCTTACAATGTCATAGCAGAAATTGATTACATTAAAATCCTATATAGATTTTAAAGTTTTTTTTAACCCTATCTTAATCGCAATTACAACATTTCATCAATATGGTGTCAATAAAACAGTCATATGCTTACCATACAAACTGCATGCTCATCAAATGGATTGCTGTGGATATTGTCAGGATAGTGGGCTAACACTTTTCCTTTATATGAGCGATCGAGAGGCGAAATATGTAAATTATCACCTAAAATAAATATATTCAATTAATATTGTAGGTAAACAAAGGTGTCTAGTATTTGCGTGTTTTACGATGTATTTTTATTTAATTTACCACAAAGTCTATCAGGCTCCAACCCGGAGTCAAAATCCAACCCACATATCGCAAAATAATCTGCAAAACGACATCCAACAGATAAATCCGAGACGGACATATTCATATCGACCCGTTATGAGAGACACTTTCTCTTTTAGCTGCACTATTGTAGATTTCATTCAACATTGTTTCCCCATTGCAAGTAAACAATTGGTTGCAATTTACATTTCTAGACCTCTATCATTTTTGAGCTACCACGAACTGCTAAATAATCGTACAAAACAAAACCGTAAAAACGAGTCTCAAACTCATCGAATTGGACAAAAGTGTACAACTCTTCCGAAGATCAAAATCACAGCCGCAGCGGATCAAACTGACATAAGCATGACAGTTATACTAGTACTGACGGTTGACGGTTGTCTTTGTTTTTGTTGGGGTCAGACAATTTCACAAAAATAATATAAACTACAACAAAATAAAATTTAAAGTTCTTTATAAAATCATTTTAAACAATTTTTACATAATGTAGAAATACAGGTAATTAAAATAAATGCATTCGTTTAAAAATACATAAAAAATATATTATGTCTTAACATGTCAAATGAAATAGACTCACAATATGAGGCGACTCTAACGGTGCGGCCAACTACCGGTCGAGTAAGCTATCTGATTATGTTTGTCTCATTCACGGGGATATAAGTATTAACATTTTATAGAAATAAGCAATCTATAATAATACTAGCCAAACCCGGCCACTCTTCGCTCTGCCGCAGTTAAATGGAACAATATAAATAGCCAAAAAATATTATATTTTATATAAATATATATTTTGTTTTAAAATAGTAATGAAAATTAGATTAATATTTTGACAACAGAAATCAAGAAATAAAATGCTGACAGGTGTCCACCCGGGACGGCAGTGTGCCTTACCGCTGGCTGTCGAAAAAATGTGTTATTTACCTAAACGTCTGTTTCCTAATTGTTATTAATGAATTTCCTGTTTCTGTATCAAATTCGGGATAATAAAAACGCCCTTGTGTATAAATTCTACGTTATGTAAAGAACTTTAGGAGATTTGAGATTTTGAACAAATGATCATAATATTATGCAGCTTTGTCACTTTGACAGACCATAAAAATTGCTTATTCTATAAATGGCGATAGTAAAATTTTACAACTGCGTTGTGTGTTCACTATATATGGCCTCTAAAACATACACTGACTGAAAATACCAAGTTTTATTAAGTATTCAGTGTAAAATTACGTTTATTACAAATAATAAATAAAATTCATAACGCTTCATAGTACTAAAAGCCCGTAAAACCTTTTTTAGGTACACTTAATATAAATTATATCTCACCCGATCCTGACGAGACATAATTATAGAACAATTTGTGAATAAAACTATTTGTTTAACTTAAATGCATCGTGTACATATTAAAAGGTTACCACCCTTAATTTAATGCGTCATTATTATTGTTCTGTTGTTATATGCTTACTGTACATATGCCTTTAAGTTGCGATTTTTACTCCATCTACCACGACAACGTTATTAGAAGCGACAGATTATTTCTTACTATATAATTACACGCTATTAGAGTCCTGTATAGATTTTTTATGTAGGCGCTTTTAAGTTAGAGTTACATTGCAAAGACAAAAAAAAAATATGATTTTTTAAAATCTAAATCAAATGGGCGGCATGATGCACTTTAATGAGCTTTTTATTTTGACTTGTCTGACAGTACCTAGGCACTCCTACTTCTGAGAAGTGACTTAAGCTCTTTCTTGACTTGACTTGAAGTGACATTAACTGTCAATGTCCGTAGACGATGGGAGTGGGTTTTGTAATTTTAGTAAATTATTTTTTATTTAAATAAAATTATTTCTAAGGCAGCCTAGACAGGAATTTGTTATAATGTGCTAAGTTTCTGTAAAGTGTTAAATGTTACGGATTATTTTTTTAAATTGCTACTGGTATATTGTCATTATATAGAGAAATTAGCGGTTTTAAGGTGAGTTATTCACAGTATACTTTTATCCTTATCAATTGTTAGGTCAATTGTCTATTTACCTGGTGCCGTCTTATTTTAAATTACTTGATTTGTAGAAAAGGAAAATTATATTTCGTATCTTTGTAGGTCGCATTTTAGAGTTTTTTGTTCATATAAAAAATATCTTGGTACAGTAGATTCATGAAAAAATAAAATACGTTTATTAAATTTTAAGTCTATTAACAATTAAGTAGAGGGCTATGAAACTGTGAAGGTAATAACATAGACGACAAGCATACAAATACTTGTAAAGGAAACTCAATGCCAAATGATTCCAAGAAAAGATAAGAAACTCAATAACGAAAAATTGTTTCAGATGCTACGAGGAAGGGTGCAACACTTACTGCACTGCATTTTTTTTTTATTCTTCATATTTATGTTTTTAGTCTATGCAGGTGCCATAAATTTAGATGAAAAAGAGAAGCAGTTCCCAGATCCATGGGAGTCCTATGGGATTTATGGAACAATAACCTTGTATATTCTTAGGCTTCTGACATTATTAACAATACCACAGGTCTTGTGCAATTTTGCAGGGTTAACACTTTTTAATGCCTTTCCGGGTAAAATAAAATTAAAGGGTTCACCACTCTTAGCTCCTTTTATATGTATCAGAGTTGTTACAAGAGGTGGCTTCCCAAAACTAGTAAGAAATAATGTAACAAGGAATATGAATTTGTGTATTGATGTTGGTATGGAGAATTTCATGATTGAAGTTGTAACAGATAAAGCCATAAATCTGCCAAAACACAGGCGAATTAGAGAAGTAGTAGTACCACCACAGTATAAGACTAAATCTGGCGCACTTTTTAAATCTAGAGCATTACAATATTGCTTAGAAGATAATGTCAATATTTTGGCAGAGAATGATTGGATTGTACATTTGGATGAAGAAACATTATTGACTGAAAATTCTGTGCGTGGTATATTAAATTTTGTATTAGATGGTCAACATCAATTCGGCCAAGGTCTAATCACTTATGCTAATGAAGAGATAGTCAATTGGTTGACTACACTGGCTGACAGCTTCCGAGTGGCTGACGATATGGGAAAATTGAGGCTCCAGTTTTATTTGTTTCATAGGCCTCTTTTTGGGTGGAAAGGCTCATATGTTATTGGACAAGTAAGTGTTATGTTCCATAATATAAGTCTATACTAATTATAAACTTTGTATAATAATTTACCTTTAAAGCTACTTTTTGGCATGGATTATTTAAAATAACATTTTGTTTATGTTCTTTTCATTAAGACATGCTTCATATTTGGTACATTCTTGTAAACACTGCTTTGAAATGTAAGTACAGAAGTACGTATGTACATTCCTGAGCATAAATATATTTCTAGGATCAGATAAGCAACAATATCTAACAGGAAATAATTCAATTATTTCTAACATCAAAAATATCTGATGCTTAAGTATTGGCATATAACACATATCATTGGTGTGGCATAATTCATCATTATCACCAACCCATTATTGTCCCACTGCTGGGCACAGGTCTTCTCTCAGAGATGAGATAGTTTAGGCCATAGTCCACCACGCT
>DWKW01001748.1:0-12045 GCA_018250115.1 Doberes anticus | reverse complement strand
CTTTACGGCAGAAATAGGTGTAGCGGTGGTGCCGCCGCAGGCGAGTCTTTGACATAAGACTCTACCACCATCAAGACCAGTTCATGGAAACAAAACTTTCGTTACGCTTTCGAGTCTCTGGTACGATGGTAGAGCCTGATCGCAAAGGCCCGCGGTACCACCACCCCTATTTCTGACGCAAAGCAGCAGTGTGAACAGTGAGTCATTGATTTCGAAGGGCTAGGCAGATACCCTAATGAGCAGTAATATACGGACGGGCGATAATATGAGGAGTAGAATGTGCATTTTCATGGGTTTCAATGTCCACTGAAAGTCAGGGGCACTGCATGTTTTGCTATTTCGTTTATGTTTACACAGTTTCTTCTCTCTAAGAGTGACGACAACGAATTATTACAAAAACTTCATCACTCAATGACATGCAAATGATCAAATTCGATTTAGTTAAAGATATGTTTTATTTTAAAGACGTGACAAAATAACCTTACAGATTGATATCGATTTCATTCGGACACTTAAAATAATCTTTAAAAAATCGATTTCGTTTCACATAATCGATAAAACGTAGGCTACCAATTAAATTTGCGTAAATTGTAGACCGCTACAATTAAATAATTAACAAAAATATTACTTATATAATCGAATCATCGTACACACCTCAAGAAGAAAGAAAATCAAAACTACAGAAGTCTCGCGCGCCATTATGTAACGCCCCGATCGATATTACATAACGAATCGCAAGGGTTGCGTGGACCCCTGCAATGTAATGCGTCCCCTCGCAACCCTTGCGAGGGGACGGACGACGCATGGGGTGCATTGATGAATTATGTTCGATTTGATTAGGTAGAACTCCCTACCAGAAGATTTTAGCTGAAAATTATTTGTCGCTCCGTAATAGGAAACTGTCAATACTTATATCGATTTTGAATACATTTTAAAACAAAAACAGATACATTGTTGCTAATGCACGCCACCTGATGTTAAGTGGTCTCTGCAGCCCATGGACATCTTCATATGAGGTTGTATGTAGATGTGTTGCTACTCCAGGGGACTATGTTGGAATGCCTCCTGTCCAGTGTCTTCTGCCTAACTACACCCTTCAAACCGAAACACAGCAGTTCTCACTGCTGCTTGGTGGCAGAAATATGTGCAGCGGTGTTGTTGCCGCATACGAGCCTTCGACATAAGCCTGTACCATCAAAATGCATCAAAATGTTATATATTAATTGTATACAGTTACCTCGCTGCTCCTGTGCACTATATTCTGGAGCGACGACGGTGATTTGCTGCTCCGTGCCATCCTCAAGCTGGATGACTTCGAGTACGACGTACTGCTGGTCGTCGCCTTCACCGACAGTCACGACCTCGCCGCGTTTCAAGTCACTTTCGGTCTGTTCGTCTAGTCTCAAATCTTCATCTTCGCCATCACTATCGTCTTCGTAACTTTGCATCTATAGAAAAATGTGGAACATAAAGCTTTATCATACTTTGTTATTAACATGGACAGCAAAACATTATTGATGACCATAAATAATTATGAATAACTAATTATTGCTTAAATGAACAAACAGTACACAGTCAATGAATATACCGTTCCGTAAAATAACCTGAGACTTTTTACGCATTAAAGATGTTAGGTTAAATGTAATCAATGAATATTGTCAATGATTTCATTTGAGTCTTTTAACACTATATTGAATTTGAGGGTACTCGAATAAATTCACTCTGGAACTGATGGCTAAAAACGTGTTAAAATGTAAATGACCAAAATGGACAACCAGTTTCATGGGCCGAGCTTAAATAACTATCTCGCATCACCTGCATTCAAAAGTTGTCGTTGTTGTTAACTACGGACCTAAACCGTCCGAATCACGAGTCTAAGCACGCTCAACAGGATAAGTTATAATAGCATCTTAGTTTTTTGTGTTTAAATATTTTACAAATATTAGAAGTTAGTAGTCCACATCTTCACAAAAATCTCTTGGCCGTAATGAGAACACTGTTGAATACAGATCTCTCATTTTAACCGGAGGAAGTTTAGTATGTATTTCAGCACGCATTTCATTATTTGAAAGACAAAGCTAATTAATGTAGATAAAGGGTAGTCACCAATCCAAATCACAGATGTTTTTGAACGGCCTAAAAAGGACTTGACAAGATATCATAGACTGTTTTCAGTAAGAAAATAAACAGACACACTCTGAAGCCAGAAAACGTTCATAAAATTAAGTAGTAGCCGTTCGACTGCGCCCTGCGTTGCCACACCAGTTAGCCATTTGCCAGCGACGCAGTACAAAAAGAACAGATAGATAATTAATTGATTTTTTAAGATTATAATTAAAGAAAAGATGTAAGGAGTTTCGAATGGGACAATGCGCGAGCGCGAAGATTAATGAGCCTTGACATAGCATTGCGTAATTCATAAACAAATGTTTTTTTTCGCAATGTACGATTTTCAATGTCCGAATTTTTACATTATATTGTATTTTATATTTAACTCATAAGAACATAGCAAAGTCCGAAAATTATAAGTAGTGTTATAAGACGCAAGAAATTCGCATCATATTTTTGTTAAGAGCATAAAATACCTTTTATTTTTTTGTATTTCATTAATTTTGTGCCATTCACACCGCATGGTTTATTATACTTAAAAGTATAGTTTTTCCTTAAACGAACCATCTTTTGCCACGATGAGAATAAAATTTAAAAAGTTACATTTCTGACGCAAAAGACCAGGAAAATTGGTACTTAGCTTAGGTAAATGAAAGAGAGATAAGAGAATAATTGTGCAATAACGAAATAAACATATGAGGCTATCCACAGAAGCACTACAGTACAATTACACATGTTTAGCTAACATTACGCTTACAGCTACGTAATGACATCAGTTTTCAGTAAATACAGCATTCAATCGTTACACCGATTCAGATTTTAGTATTTGCTTTAGTTGTTTTGTAATTAATATATATTTTTGTTATTTGGAAAGTTTCAATACTGTCTCGTATGATTAATTGTAACTGTTTCAAAATTTGACATTCTATATAGTTTCAGACAAAATACATCAACAGCGCCGTGGGCGTACCCAGACTGTTTTCAAGCCGGGTCCTGCGCTTTTATTGTTTGCAGTACGGTAAGTTTACGCATATTGTATTGGAAAATAAGAACTTTTATCGATAACCGTAACCGTATACATAGCAGCTGCCCATGCACATGCACTGCCACAGTTTATTACAGTACCAAAACTATTTAAAAAATTCGCATTTAATATTTTTTTAATTGCATGGCTATCGAAATAAAGATACGGCGCGCCCTTACAATAGCTAAACATCGAACGGCAGAAAGACAACTTAACCAAATTTTATAATGCCAGCAGCAAAAGCATAACATATTTAATGGACTTCTTACTTATTTTTACCATGGCTCGTTTTATGTGACAATTTGTATTTTTTTTTGTGCTATTTTAAAGTTATAGGTGTCATTTGAGTCCTGTAAATATGTACATAGTAGCGAACTAAGCAATACGTATTCAGCTTTAAACTAAACATCAAAAATTCGTCCATGCTCTTCTACTACTCCTATTATTGCCGCAACGCAGCTGTGCTTTCACTTTATTTACTAACCCATAAATCATTCCAACTCAATGGTAGAGGCGAAACATTTTGGAGAGATTTTAGGTGTTTTGTAAGCCCCAATTTAAATGTGCACTTTTTATAGACCTTTAAGGACTTTTAATACATTGTTATCCATCATGTCGCTTGCATAAGACGATTTTTTCGCAACGTCTCAATAAATACAATACGTTTTTTAATCAAAATATTGATTTTTAAATGAACTCGCGATGATCTAATATTTCATAATAATCTAGTGACTTTCTTTTTGAAGCTTAAATAAGATTAGCGAATCGCTAGACAATACTCGTGCACCATACTCATAACACTATTTAAAACATGCATAGCAACCAGCTAACATTTGCAGCGCCGCGGCTTCGCTTAAAGCGTATCGAAGTTTTTGATAAATTTTGCTAATAATTAATTTATGTAATAGAGATTTTAATAAGGCACAAAAAAAAACTTAATCAGTTCAAGCGAATTCTCTTAGGGCAATAAAAAATATTTGTAATACAAAAATTCAATAGATTAAAAACTATATACCATAGCCAGTACGAAATAATAATTACGGAAACTGATCTATTACAGTTGTGTGCAACATAACGTACCTTTGGTTGCACTTCCGTTGTTATCTTTCTCTGGCGGCCAAGCTTAAGAGCTAGCGCTCGCTCCTGGTGACCAGACTCCGGGTCGTGAACGGCGAGGTGTCGAATAAGGTTGCCCATGTGTGCGAAGGTACGTTTGCATTCGTGACACGTATGGGTCTTCTCCTTCGGCGGCTTGGGCACGTATTCCGGATTGTGATAAAAGTTCTGGTGACGACGGAGCAACTGCTTTTGCCTGTGTACATCATAAACACGTTTAATAATAAATTTCGTTATTGGCACAAGTACTAATAAGGTTTTATAAAAACAGAAATCCTCTTATAAGCCTCTCTTAACAGTAGCTATTAGTACCTCCGATGTTAGATCTCCAGAAATATCTTAATACTTCAATGTAGAGAATTTGTGTGGCACCGTCATGATTATATAAAAGTAAAGATTTATATTCATATAGGCTTAATTTTCAGAATCCTAATAATCCTGACATACCATCTAAAAGTTCACATTTTCCTTTTCCTAACGAACATGATACAAACATACAAACGAGGTAAGAGATGAAGAATTCTAAATTTATTTTAATTGTGAATTGAATATTTCAGAGGAGATGTTACTTTGAAGAAGTATTAAATATATGAGTTTATTTAAAAAAAAAATGATTCTGCAAATGGTAATAAATTTAGTTGTTATAAAAAGAGAATGATGTTAGCTCATCTCGATAGCTTAAAAAAAACACAAAGAAAACAAGCGAACGTTGCTTTAGGCGATAAAAGACAGCATCAAATCTCCACATGCAATTTCAGTTCTTATTATATTATAAAATAAAATAAATATTTATTTTGACTATAAAAAAATCATGCTTTCAATTAACAGGCCACTACTATTTTTAGAATGAACGAAATAAGCTTTTAATGTTGAAAAACTGAATTGATATTCTATTCTGATAGAATAGTGTTAGGCAGGCGACGTAATATCTGCCGTTCAGAGTGTGCCGTGCAATCAATACTTCATAAGTTTTTGCTAGGCACTCAAAAAGCGCGAAACATCAGCATCAGAGAAAAACAACTTAAACACAAGAACAATGGATAAAGTCGCCATTTTAATGTTTACATATGTATAAATCTAGTTGACGCTGAGGTTTTTATGTTATGCATACGTATACGTATATTTCGGTGTGCAATGAGTAAATAAACTTCAGAATCGGATTCAAAATGCTCCTGTTAAATATAATTGTCATTCATATCAGGTTTCAGGTTGCTGCAAACTTCGTCTAGTATCTTATTCATCAAAAATCTCTTGCTAAAGCCATCTCAGATAATATCCGTTCGTTTAATTATTTCGCTAACAAAACAACAAATCTGAATAGGTGCAAATAAGTTAGTGACGGAGACGGAAATATTTTTAGTTCCTAGGGTTCATCATCAACCCATTATCGTCCCACTGTTGGGCACGGGTCTTCTCTCAGAAATAAGAGAGTATAGGTCATAGTCCGCCACGCTGGCCAAGTGTGAATTGGCGGACTTCGCATGCCTTTGGAAAACTGCCAGGCATGCAAGTTTCCTCACGATGTTTTCCTTCATTGTTAAAGCGAGTGATAATTAATTTATAAGGTAATTCCTATGATTAAATACCCGCATATTACTAACTACTTTGTTTTAGTATAACTGAATAATTGTTTTATAGTGTTTTATAGTCCTGTGTAGTTGATTGTTTTGATTGCAGCTGCTAACATAAGTTTCAAAACAGATACGTTCTTGTTAGTGTATACCGCAGTTACTTTAGAATGGTAAACCAGGTTTGTGTTAAAAAAGAATGTTAAAAATATGTTATTTATTACTACGAGTATGTAACATTAAAATATAATCAAGCTCTGCAAAGAATTGACCTAAGTGTTTTATTTAGTGTGTTACTTAAATTTCCTTAAGCTTACAAGCTATTGTATGTAGATGTATAAGTGTTTTACTTCAAATCATATTAGTTCTGTACCTGAATGATTGATCGCATAGGTCGCAAACAAAAGGTTTTTCATCCGTATGTTTGAGCAAGTGCGACTTAAGATGGCGGTACGTTGTCGAAGCATATGGGCACAATTCACATTTGAAACACTTTTCCCCTGCATGGGTCTGAGAACAATAAAAACAAATGTATTACTACATATATAATTAAGCTAATACTACTGTTACAACTTATATGTAATAATCAAGCTGTTTCGCTGGTTCTACTGAACAGATCTTGTTCTCAGTTCTCAGAACTCACTTCAGTCTAACATAAGTAATTAAGTATTTAAGTCTGACTGTTTCAAGTTCCATTAAAATCCGTAGAGTAACATTTTGCGTGACAAAATCAAATGAATACCAGACAAGTAGGTAATTTTATGTTTTATTAATTGGTATGATTTTGTGTTCAGTGACTTCTTTATAGTCGAATTCAGTCACTTTTTCAATCATATAATCAGTGTAGAGAAATCTACTAATAGAATAAATCTATAATAGTACAGATAAAAAAATCTTAAAACTGACTTCAAGATTATTCTTACCTTATTATGTAATTTGCATGAGTATCGATCTGGAAAAGTCTTTCCGCAACGCTTGCATTTCAGAGGCTTTTCAGAAGTGTGCAGTTTCTGAACATGAATACGCAAATCGGTTTTACGCCCACATTTGGCCGGGCACAGTTCGCACGCATAAACTGGTTTTTCTGAAACTGAAAATAAACAAACAATTAGTTTATTGATCACATAAATATAGTAAAAATAAGAAAAAAAATCACGAAAATATTTTTACCAATAATCGATTTTTATTTTCAGACGAGATTCATAACAATATCATACCTGTATAAGTAACCTCATAGATCATATCAGGTATCACATATTTCAAAAACCACTTTCGTGTATATACAAATGAATGGACAATGATAAAATTGAATAATCTAGACCTACTAGCAGATTCAGCTTATTCGACCTGTTTGACCTTGTAATCTTAATAGTGTCACACTGGATTGAGATTATCACCAAACTAAATATTATACTAATTTCATAAACACTAGAAAATAGAAAAAACTTTAACCGTGAATTTTCTGTTTTTAAATTTTTGCAGAGTATATATTTATTAACCATGTTTGACACTTTGGTGTATATTAATTTAATAAACACAGTTTATTATAGATGGTTACTATTACTTTTTTATACTCCACATCTCTTCAAGCACATCATTGAGTCTCAAGTTTAGCCCATAGTACGCACAAAGCCGACCACCAAGGCAGCTGTATTCAACAGCTTGACAGAATTTGTCTTTTCTATTTCCTGCACAATATTGAATGGCTTGACTGGATGTTATTGACTCAACAACCATATGCTTTATATATACCAGCAAAGAGTCCTAATTACATAGAGAAAAGCTGTAATATCCACTGCCAGGATGCCTATGCTGTCTATATTTCGAATGTAGTACATACCATTATGTATGAGCTTATGAGCTTTTAGCGAGTTGGACTGTGTGAAACACATGTTGCAGTTATCACATTTGTATGGTTTCTCGCCCGTGTGGGTGCGAAGGTGCCGCTTCAGCTTGAACGTGTCCGGCGAAGCATAAGTACAGTGGGGGCACTGCAAAATACCTTTATATTAATCATGTATCAATTACCTGCTATCATGAGCGAATGTATTTTCATTAGACTCTTCAAAGACTTCAAAGACAGTACATAAACTTGAAAATCGGGCAGTACATTTAGGTTACTTATATAACAAAGTTTAAGTTCCACTGTAACAGATATTACCTGATATGGACGCTCCCCAGTGTGGCAACGCACATGACGTCGTAGCTTGGAGAGCTCAACAGACGCATAATCACACTCTGAACATTTATGAGGTTTCTCATGCGTGTGTTTGTAGCGTACGTGTCGAACCAATTCACCTGATTGATATAAAACCTATTTTAATATTTTGATATTAATGTGAACAAAATACATAGTAATAAATTAATTGATAAGCTTGAAACTTGACTTTTGTTAAGTAGTGCTATATAATTTTTAGAAATATGTTCTTCTATAATTTTCAACCCTCACAGTATTGAACAGTTTACATCTGTGAATTACCAGCCAATTTTGCATAAAAAGACAACATATTCAGATTAGGTGAAGAAATCTATTGACTTGCGTGAACATATTCTTGGGCATGAAACACTGCCATAAATCATCTGATCAGAACAACACATTAACCCTTGAGAATGCCATTTACAATTCTATTACTTAGGACTTGAGCATATTGTTACATGCTTCATTCAGTCACTTTAGAATACAGATATAAGAATCCATGTCTCACACACTAGTAGTGTGCTCTTATAGATTTTGGTGTTTGCCACTTTGGCTAGTTTGCCCTCTAACTAAATGTTGATATCATTTTGCAGTTGGATTTCATCGGATTTATATTTACATATTGATCCATTTTTATATTATTTATTTTATATATTATATATTTAATATGTAAAATTTATTATCCAAATCTTACCTGATGTTGTGAATGGACTGTTGCAGTACTTGCAGATGTGTGGTTTGACACCATTGTGCATATTGACGTGGTTCTGCAGGGAGGCGAGGGTTTTGAAGCCACGCTCGCAAACATTGCACTTGTGCGGCCGCTCCTCTGAGTGGGATTTCATGTGCCGTAACAGGAGGTATCTGAAAAACATAGTCACTTAATTATCTAGCAAATCGTATTTTATTTATACAGAAATTCTTCACATTTCTTATATTTAATGGAATTAATGCAGGTTTGATTTTATATACATAAGTTTCCTAATAGTTGGACATACATTTTGAATCACTTCCACAATGCCTGCATGGTTGTACCAAACTGTGTATTTTTAATACATATTTTTTAATGTTAGCAGAATAGCAAACGAGCGTGCAGGCCACCTGATGTTAAGTGGTCTCTGCAACCCATAGACATCCACACTTGAGACATCCACACATCCACATTTGAATGTCTCCCGTCCAGTGTCGTCTGCCTAACTGCACCCTTCAAACCGAAACACAGCAGTTCTCATGCTGCTGCTTTACGACAGAAATAGGTGCAGTGGTGGTGCCGCCGCAAGCGAGCCTCCGACATAATACTCTACCATAATCAAAATACAGAAATGTATGCAAAAAATACTACATCACTTCAATCTGTACTTATGAATACTGACATGGGCATCAGTGCTTGGGTATTAGTGCCAATAACAACCAAAGTATGGTTAGTGGCATAGAAATCTCACAAATCTAAACCTTTGGAACGGGTATATTAAAAAAATGTAATACTTTTTACATTTATTAAACTTACCTTCTATGGCTGTTATAAGAACAGAAGTTACAGGTGAATTTAGGGCGCGTTGATTTTGAGTTGCGTTTCGTCGATTGGGCTTTGCCGCTCTGTTGAACATAAACAGTATTACAAATATTCATCGTTTAATATTTTCACAAATTTTGTTATAAAATCTTGCAATACTTAGTATTTACCTTTTTGGCCAGCTTGGCTATGGGCTCCTCATCACTGCCACCTTGTTTGTCATCGTCTTCATCATCATCAAAAGTATATACATCATTCCCCTTTTCCTGCTGTTACACAAAGTGTATAGCGAATTATAGTACATGAACAAGTGGAATGAAACACATTGTAATCGAGTATAGTAATTATAAGTGACAAACTGTAAAAGCGTTGCGTTAAACATCTTTTAATTTGAAGTTCATATTTTCTTTGCAACTAAATGACAGTAATGTAAAGTGATACAAAAAATGTTATGAGCAATCAACATTGAAAAGCATTCAATGAATAATGAAAGGGTTAGTATGAGAATAACATGAGAAATTAGTTTAATAATGTATTACCTGATCTACCTTTATATCAATACTGACTCCTTGCTTAGCTTCCTCCTGCACTACAAGGACATAGCTCACTTCGCCTGCTCCATTATCTGAGGGTACTAATGTTACGGTTTGGAACCCTTCTCCTTCGACGAGCATTTCAGTATCACCCTAAAATTTAATTATAATCTTAACTTTGTTACAGAATAGGTTATGCACATAATTTTGACAATAGTAAAAGTCTTACATCTTCTGCTGCTGCATCAGTTGCAATTGAAATAACATTCTGAGTGTCACCAGCTGGCTGGTAGTAGTAACGTCCTTCATCATCAACAAAATATGTGACACCCCCAGTTTCTACTTCTTCTTCTGCAGCTCCATTAACTGGAATATTAAATGTAATTCTTAATTTGTCTTGATGTTTTGCTTATGCTATTGTATTTTACATTTTATTTATTACGAATTGAATATAATTGGAATTTCTAATGTACTGGTTTCATAGATTTTTACCTGATTTACAAGATGCCCATTAGGTGTCTTGCATCTATACTGAGATTAAAACATCCTATTACATGCGAAAAAATTGGTGAATTGCACTTTATTAGTCAGTTAAATGTTACTATATGATTTGTAGAAAGCCTCTCACATTTACAGACTAGATTTAATTTTGTAATTATATGTTATGACAAAATCCTTACTTTCCAGCGCATCCGATGTTTCTTGTTCAGCAGCACTTGTGTTATTGCTGAACGAATTCACGTATGTTTGGATTACAGGCTTCTCTTTGTCTGGGGTTTTTTTCTTATCTGGGGCCATTTCTAGAAAATAATAAAATTTAGATGAAATAACAAAATTTATTAAAATTTGTTAAATCTTGCTAATTCAAGTTTTAATGACAAGTCAAGATGATAACAAATTTTAAGGAATTAATGAAATACATATTGATCCATTGTAGCACAAGTTGAGACCAGGGTAAGACACTGATATAGACATAATGGAAAGATTTAGAAACATTTACAAAAGGAATATTAACAACAAGTTACAAAACAAGATTCCTTTAAATTTATGTATGTAATGAAATTATTGTATCTTGTAAGTAAGAATGTATTCAATGTTACGTTAATATGTAAAATCAGTTAGAGACCCTTGAAATGCATCTGTACGTACTGTAGTTACGAAGTAAAAATGTACAGAATGTTATGTTAACATAGAAAGGTAAAAGGACACTTAGTTTCCCAACACAATGAAGTGGTTAAATAAGCATTTAGTCAATAGAAATACTACTACAAATATAGCTAAAAGTAAGGTAAAGGGTCTCTCTGAAATTGGTGAACAATTATGTTACCTATTCCTGTCCCATGATATGTGTTTAATAAAGAACATATTATATTTAAATATGTGCATCTCTTTAAGGCATATCAGTGACCTTATCAAACACATGTCAGTGGACTGCACATTTCCTGAATGAGAGCATTATTGATAATAAGCATAGTTAAAGAAATACAAACCAGGGATGCTCTAAGAATGTTATCCGATGACCAGAGTAAGCAAAGCAAAGAAACAAATTTTATGTTAGTACCATGTTTGTAAGCAATAATATTATTGTAAATCATAAGAATACTTATTAATCTCATCTATTTTAATAATAATGTCATAAAAACGTGAATTGATTCATAAATATTGAACAAATATGTTCAATGAACAAACCTTTTGTAGTATTTTTGTTAGGGAAATAAATGCAACATGTTTCAGTTATAACAGTGAATTCTATGAGTCTAATGGTCATAGTCTTATGTTTAAGGCTTGTCTACAGGGAACCACCACAGAGCATCTATTTCTGCCGTAAAGCAGCTTGCAGAAGACACTGGACAGGCAGCATTTCAACTTAGTCAGCAGATTGATTTGGATAAAGACATTTTTTGGGTGTTTCATCATCATCATCAACCCATTATCGTCCCACTGCTGGGCACGGGTCTTCTCTCAGAGATGAGAGAGTATAGGCC
>DWKW01001747.1:0-12046 GCA_018250115.1 Doberes anticus | reverse complement strand
ATATTGAGAATCAGAATTCTGGTAAGCAAACCAACAATATTAAGTCTAGTATTATTATGATATTTAATAACAAAATAGAAGGGATGTAAATCTTTTAAACTATTTCGGTTCAATGTATGCATATAGTTAGACAGACTACTATTAGACCTGCTGTTTGCAACTTATTGCTCTCTAGGTCAGCATATAAGATGATATCCATGTGTTGCAATAACCACTTAATCATTAGGTAGATTACGTGCTCGCGTGCTACTTTATTAATATTTAAAAAGTTTACACAAAAAATATTTAATTTTTTAGGGTTCCGTACCCAAAGGGTAAAACAGGACCCTATTACTAAGACTCTGCTGTTTGTATGTCTGTCACCAGGCTATATCTCATGAACTGCGATAGTTAGACAGTTGAAATTTTCACAGATAATGTATTTCGGTTGCCGCTACAACAAATACAAAAAATATAATACAGAATAAAATAAATATTGGACGGGCACCCATACAATAAACGTGATTTTTTTTGCTCGTTTTTGCTCAATATTATAGATAATGGTACGTGGAACTCTTCTTGCGCGAGTCCGACTCGCACTTGGCCGGTTTTTTTCATATTAAGCAGTGATATATAGAAAAGCAGGTTAAGAGGATATAAGACTACAGAGAGCCAACAGCTCCCTGTGTGACTTTTTGTAAATTTGACCACTCTCGTTATGTAATGTAAACTAAATTGATTTTTTTATTTTAATATATAATTAAAGTACTATGAATGAAATGATTAACTTAACAAAATTTATTGATGGTCGTATAACCTTATGCCGCTTGCGGCGGCACCACCGCAGCCCCTATTGCTGTCATAAAGCAGCAGTGTCATGTTTGAAGTTAGGCAGAAGATACAGGACAGGAGGCATTCCAACTTGGATAGGAGTTTAGTCCTAGTTGTAGTAGTATGTTGATGTCCATGGGCTGCATAGACCATTTAACTGCAGGTGGCCGAAATGCTTGTTTGCTATTCCTTTAAAAAAATATATATATATTTCTAAATATTTCTATGTCTGTTTATAAAATTTGAATTAATTAAAATTGATTCTATTTATTTCTAGTAACCTATGCAGTTCAGTCTGAAACTTCAAAGGAGATAGTGGTACCATCAATCTTTTCTTCACCAAAGAAGAAACATCTGGAAACGAACAGTCCACCCCCCATTTTGAGGAGGGGGAAGATCAAAAAGACCCAAACATTGACCCCCAACCCTAATGTGAGTGAAAGTATTGTATCGATTTTACTTTATTTGTTTTACATATGACAATTACGTATTATATGACAGTCTTTATACAATTTTCTTCTTGAAGGCCTCAGCATTAATGACCATTTCATTGTCAACATTTCGTTGTTTGTGTGTTTGAAGCATTCCAACTTCGGAGCAGAAAGAAACAGTCACACACAATATCTAATTGTTTGTAATTAATTATGAGAATAGTTTTTTTACTCAAAAACTTTGCAATGTTAGAAAACTACATTTTATTTGAAATTTTTTGGTACCTCAAGTTTGTGTTAGGGTAATAACATGAAGTTATATGGCTTAGAGCCTTCCTGAATCAACTATGTAATGAAAAAATATTTTTCAAATCGAAATATATAAATATATGTATAGATTAGATTATCAGTAACTGTTGTTAATAAATATTTTTTAAACATTCCAGCCATGGTCAGAAGCTTTATCGAAGGCCCTGGATGTAAGCCGTGAGGGTGTAACTCCAATCAAAGCTCTACCGTTCAGTCCATCGCAGTTCCTCAACTCTCCAGGCACGCTGTCCTATCCAAGCTTTGACTGCACACCCCTGAGGCAAGCAGCTCATGCTAAGGTGCGTGAAATTGATTTAAGTTCTGTGCAAGAAAACAATTAAACACATATTTTTGTTGTGTCCGCCAAAACACTAATAAGTTTTTATTGTGATGCATTCTCAAAGTTAAGGCGTTCTAAAGAGACACAGACAAGACACATTGCTTCACCTACTATTTCTGCCGTATAACAGAAGTCCTTGCTGTGGTTCGCCTTGTGTGGTTAGGCAGGCTACATTTGACAAAAAGCGATCTTTCTTAGTCCTTAGAAATAGTATGGGTAATAATTCAGTAAATAATAAATAGCGGTTCACATTCATAGCCCTCATAGGATTCTAGGTTGTGGGTGCCATGACACACAGGAACGAGAACGTAAATACCGAGATCAGGAAGAGAAATCTATATACATCATTCAAATTTCTGTCTACCTGGGAATCGAATCCAGGATCCTTTGAATGGCAGAACAGTATGTGTGCTATTATGGTTGTTGAGGGTAACAGAGGTGAGTTGTGAACACCCACGGGCTGCTGTTAAGCTTAAGTTAGAAAGATTACATGATTATTTGTTGCCTCTTTAATTTTGATATTACTATTTCTGCAATACTCATTTGAACGGATTGAATAGACCGATTGCGATTTTTTTTAAGCCACCATATGTCCAGAGTATCAAGTAATAAACATATACTGCCCATTTCAATTTGGAACATTTAACTCCCATTGAAATTAATACAGCAGTATTTTTGAGTTCAGTCTTATTACTTACCTTAAGAAAAATATATGTATACTTCTTTTTTTGTTAGAAATCCTATAGATATTTAACGAAAATGTTGAAGTTATCGCAGTGAAGATAATAATACATATTTTTCTATATTACAGGAGTGGGGAGCAAGTCCGTTGCTAAACACTCCTACACCTGCCAACATTACTCCCGGTGGTACAAATCTAAAGAGTAACACACCCAAGTAAGTATACAAATAGCAAAACAGAAATTTTAAATTGTCCATGGGAATGAACTCTATCAAACCACACAAAGAAATATCCTGATATTTCTGGATTATGTATTAGAAGATTGTATTCTATCCATGAAAATATAACCATTCTATTCTGAAAGATACCCTTAATCTTTTCCATGACACCAAAGGTTGGGTTGGCAGTAAGAAAATTCTATTAACGTTAGGCGTCTTCTAACTTCCTTGAGCTGCATGTACATACGACTAGACTTACACCTCCGACATCGTCGTCTCATATAAATAAAAAACATACACCATTTGAATTAATTTTCCTATATATGGCTTCACATAGTGCCCAGAGGTCAAATCGTATTACTGGTTCTACACTGTTCAAACATATGCCAGTATTTAAGTCCATAAGTATATATGATTTAAACTGTGAAGGTTTCATTAAAATCTATTCAATAGTTTTTGTGTGATTGGCGATAACAGATAAAAAATCTGAAAAAAAAAATATTATGTGATTAGTTATATTTATTTTCAGTGTACAGAAATGGACCCAGTACAGTTTTTAACAGTATAACCATGCTGTTGACTTAATTAAGTCGACTACAAATATCTAATTCTTAAAATGAATCATTTCAGAACCCCAACACCTTTCAAAATCGCTATGGCTGAAATAGGCAAGAAATCTGGCTTGAAGTATGAGCCGTCGAGTCCGGGGCTACTGGTAGAAGATATCACTGAAATGATTCAACGGGAAGAGAACTCTGATAGCACAGTTCAACTGAACGATTCTATGTTATCATCTACTGCTGACCAGGAGAATGTACAACAGGTATGTCTACATTTTGAATTAGAGTTGGTTATACAACGTTTTCGACGCATTTGAGTGTTAGAAAGATGACCTTATTTTGTATTACAAGCATGAAGCATGCAGACAACCTGAAGTAAAGTAGTTACTGTAGCCCATGGACATCTAGATAGGACGATTGTATTTGTCGTACGTGGTTGCGTGCTACTCCTAAGAGGCAAAGTTGGAATGCTTCCTATCCTGTGTATTTTTCTTAACCACACCCTTCAAACCGAAACACAGCTGATTCAGCCATTCAGAGGAATCGAACCCGTTGTTGGTTCGATCCTAGAGGAGCAGAAATTTAAATTAATTTAGATTTCTGTTTCTGCTCTGGGTATATGTCTTATTGTCTGTGTATGTCGTTAGCACCCACAATGCATGGAATCCTAGTATTGGGCTATCGATTTTTTTTTTTTTTTTTATTGAATCCAATAAAACAAGCCTAGATCAATATTAGTCCATAGAAAAATGTATTTAAACCCAAACCCTCAGGGCGGCAATGATTCCGGCATAAGCAGTGGCGGTCGTCGTGGTAAAGAGAACAGCATGCCTCCACACAATACGCACAAGCGAGCGAGGAAGGCATTAGCCACAAGCTGGGCCGCGGTGACCAGCACTCCCCACGCTCTACCACAGCCCGATGTGTCCTTCATGGTGGATATGGAGACGCCGGTACGTAGCCATACCTATACGGACAAGGTGTTAATTAGTAAGAGCATACTTCAAATACGGAAATGCAATTGGCAACAGGGATAGTATGGTCGGGGAACAGCAAGATTCTTTGTCCAAATTCCTGCTCTTTGTGTGCCTAATCTGAGCGGTAGAGAAAACGTTCGTAGAGTCTTGTCTGTGGCGATACCACCGCAGCGCCTTTTTCTGTAAAGCAACAGTTTGAGCCCTGTTGTGTTGTGTTTCGGTTTGAAGGTCGAGTCCAATGTGAAGTCTGTGTTAAAAAGTAATCCACAAGGGAGCCAGAGTGGAGGTGGAGACGTTTCAAAATATTATTATGTAAATAGTAAATTAAGTAAATTTTTTGTTACAGAGTAAAACTCTAGCCGGAGACAGTTCAGTTCTCTTCTCGCCACCATCAATCGTCAAACATTCTCTTCTAGAAGAATCGACCAGCCTTCACAGTCTGATGAGCGCCGAAAACACTCCAGAGAATCTGAAATACGAAGACATCGACATAGAAACGGTCATCAGTGAGAAAACGAAGGTACAACACAGGTCCACACTCCCTACTAATCCCGAACCTAACACCCTTCATCCCGGTCTAATAATGTACGAAAACATCTATCAAAATAACCAATTCGAATCGAATCCTAACGTATTCAAAGACATAACGAACGTAGAATCACCTAGAAGCTTCGCACGGTTGAACGCAGAAAGACTCAGAACTATTACAAGTGCAAACGAACTATCATGCGATAATACTAATAACCTCATAGCCCCAAAGCAAGTATTAGCTAACGCCTTAGCGGATCACATCTACAAAGTGACCAATCAGAAACCGTCTACATCGAGAATTGATGAAATTCTAACCAATAAAATCATGACCACGAATGTGAAAAGCAATGAGTATTCACAAAAGGAGAATCAGTGGTGGCAGACTGAGAATAAGGATACCGGTCAAAGTGAAGATATATTTAATAGCGATTATTACATGTTCAGTAATATTTAGGATGGATGTAAGAAAACTGGTGAATAAATTTTCTCATTTACTTATTGAGATTCAGTCAAAAAATGCTTTTGAAGTAATAACAAAGACGTTAAAGTGTATCAAAGACAATATTTCTTTGCAGGAAATCCATAGCGAGAAAAACTTTTATTCAGTTGCAATGCAAGAATATAGAATTGCAATTTACTTTGTTCATTTAATATAGAATGCCTCATAGGAGTTACAGAAGTTAAAACTCGTTCATAGATAAACACAGTTAAGTAAAGATTTTTAAGCGCGCTTAAAAATAATGAATAACGGTGACTGAATAACATAAAATTACAATAGTGATGTAATAGTAAGTTTTACAAACAAATAACTTCGAATTAAATCTTGGAAGTTAATACGCATTGTTAGGGGTGATGTAAAATTCTTTAAGACTCGTTGATATTGCATTTGTATTAAAAAGATTTTAAAAACTAAAATCATATTAAATAGTTTGTAGGTTTATGTAGAAAGTAAGCGCACCAAACATTTTTTTTAAATATCGAAGGTATAAAGTAGGCAACCAAAGATGAAATCTTCATCAAATGAATATCGATTCGAATTAATAATATATTGCTAGCTTTTAAATAAAATTAGTGTTACTATTTTTTAAATACTTAATCGAAAAATTATACCTCAAGTTTACCACGCACCAAATTTTTTTTAGTGTTACTAGGATTAAATTTCGAATTTTAAGATTTTTTCAAGTATTATAACTTAGGCTAGGAAAAAAGGCTTGTTCGGTCGTTTAAACAAGTACAAAGTTACAACGAATGAATAATTTCATGTTTTGAAAGTATTAAGAAATTTGGCTGTATGATGAGAACTCAAAGCCAAAAAGTCGAGTAAAAAACTAACAATTCCTTGTTAGGTTAGGTGTCCTTATCCTATCCTTGTATTTATTTATAATAGAAGTCTATTTAGTTTCGCTTTGTAATTTTGCCTGTAAAATTATTAACATTTTTTTTATTTATCCGACTCAATTCGCTGTCGCGTTGTGTAATGTAATTACGGAACTATTTATTTTTAACTCAACTCTTTTTTTTGTTAAAATATTAACAATTTTAATGCATCGGCAAGCTGTACTTACGAGTACTTTGTTTGAAATAAATAAATGACATTACCTTTATACCTTTATTCCCGCCATTTCTACACCGTTCCCGCCTTATCCGATCCTTCACAATATTGACAGGCCAGTGTTGTTCTACTTTTATTTTATTTTTTCTAATTTTAAAAACGTATTTATTTATCTTGTTAAAGCGATTGTTTTTTGTTACTATTTATGTTTTTATAAATTGTTTAATTTATTTTGTAGCAGTAGTTTTTGTATGAGGCAACATTATGTGAACAAATTTTTTTTTACTATTTTCAAATTGTTTTGTAGTGTAGTCACTGTCAATATTGCTTGTAATCCCCAATATCCAATTGGTATCCAATGTCATTTTTTATTTCAATAAATGTATTTAATATACTATGATTGTTTCTTTCTTTCCTTCAGCTGGTTTTGTGTATTAAAATTATTATTTCCTTGCAAAAATGGGTGAAAATGATTCAGATCTTTAAAAGATCTTTTTTAAGCAGACTTACACTCAATGTAGCATTTAAAATCTGTCAGTACTTTGCTTCGGGAGCTAACTTCATGTAGAGTTTTAGTTCTGAGTTGGCTGTAGATTTGATGATGGCTGATTCTTAAGTCCAATGTGATACTGATGCTGCGCCTTATTCTGCCGTAAAGCAGCAGTGTTGCTCCCTTAGTTCCGGTAGATCTTGTGTGGTTAGATTACACAGACAGCATTCAACTTAGTCCTTGGGAGTATATGATCCCTGTATTATTTAATTCAGTTACTGAGACAAGTATTGATCTATTGTTGATATTTGACTAAGGTTATAGAAACAAAGTTATATGTACATCTCAAAGGTGCACAGTCATGCCCAAGTTATATGTTTTTTGAGATTTTTTTTTTTTAAATATATTGTCAACCCATCTCCCAACTGTTTCACAAAACTCTCCACTCAGAGGTGATTGTGAAGTACGGGTTGGCACATTTCACTTACTTATAAGAACATCATATCACACATATTTCCTCAAGATGGATTCTGTCACAATTGAATCAGATGAAAATTAGTTTCTAATACGTACTTTGGAAAATAGGATGTTCTTTAGAGGATTACGGCGTAGCAGAAGGCCGAAATTCCAACCATTATTATTTTATTAATTCATAATTAAACAAAAATGATTTATACCTACCTATTATATTTTTCTTAACTACATTTATTACTTAGTATTTATTTACAAGATTTTATTAAAAGAATAGAAACATGTAAATAAAAATGATATATCAGTCATGATTCGACAAAATTTTAATCAATCTACCTATGTTTTGAGAGTCTTAGCGATTTTTTATTAATTTTGTTTAGGATATTGGATTAATAGTATAGAAATATTATTTAAACTTATCATTAACTAAGTGGTTATACATTTGACGGTGCTCGAAGGCTTTACTTGGATTTATTTCCGCCGTGTAATATGAACATTGCCGTTTTGATTTAAACAATGCAGGTAAACAGAAAACATTGTATAGGATTCATTCCGACTCATATAGGACTTTGGATCTATTTGTGGTTAGATGAGAATGTCTAGGGGCTGCAATCACTATTCAACATCAGGTGGTCTGCGTGCTCATATGCTACTTCGTAAACAAACTTAACTTACATACTTACGGATCACATATGATCCATAGTTTTTAGTAGTTTATATCACTTACATATTCAATTTAAGTTAAGGATCACGTGGGATCCATAGCTTTTTAAAGTTCTTAGTGGTTATTTAGATTATCTTTTTTAGAGCATCACTTTGGCATCCATGCCTCTCCGAATGATAGCGGCGAGTTGTGGAAGTGAAGTTGTGAAAGAATCTGCCACGGAAGTGTCGTAAAAGTAGAAATGTGTGATTTTTATATGTCAAATACTTGGTGGTAGAGTCTTGTGTCGAAGGCTCGCCTGCGGCGGCACTACCTCACCTATTTCTGCCGTAAAGCAGCAGTGTGAGAACTGTTGTGTTTCGGTTGGAAGGGTGCGGTTAAGCAGAAAATAGTGGACAGGAGGCATTCCAACTTAGTCCTCAGGGGTAGCAACGCATCCACATACAACCTCAGATGTTGATGTCCATGGGCTGCAGTGACCACTTATCAGGTGGCCTGTATGGTCGTTTGCTATTCTATCAAACATAAAAAAGCACTTCCTTTATAGATCACCTCAAACATTAAAAAATTTAACATTAATATAGATCCGGCGCATGTCAGACGAGCCGATGGTGTTGAAGAAGTCCGCGGTCAGATCCATTAAGTTTGACCAAGAACCGCTTGATGTAAAGGAAGAAAAACCATCATTTATACTGGTTAGTATTTATTTTTAAATTTAACATGACTCATTCATGATCAACATTACGTATGTTGATTCAGATGTAACACATATTGTCACGCTTTTGTGAATGTCATTTTAGGTTTTTTTTTTAAATATTGGTAGTATCTCATTTCGACCGCTTGGGGAGCCCTCGACATATGAATCCGAGTACTCTACCCCTTTAAATATTATATCCATTTGGATGAATCCCTTAATCTTCTGTTTAGAACTGCCATGGTGACCATGTCTGGGAGTCGTTTTTATCAATCCATTATTGTCCCACTGCTGGACACAGGTCTCCTCTCAGAAATAAGAGAGAGAGTCATAGATCCGCGGATTGGCGGATATCTCATGCCTTTGAGAACATTGCGGATGTCTCTTAAAGCGTTTCGAGATTCGTACCCCGACCTACCGGAGAGCGAGATCCATCAATACTTACTATTTAAGGAGTTGTAAGAAAACTGTTTTTTTTCTGCAGAGTGACAATAAGTGGGAGACCTTCGCGTGCGGCAAAACTCAGGATCAAATAGACTTGACAATGTTGGCTCATCAGTATTTAAGAAAAACTGCCCTAAAACCGCGATCGCTCAACTTTTAAAAACCGTTTGTAAAAATACATGTCTTAAAAAAGTGTTGCTATATTACACTTTGAGTTCCGTACTTCATAATGGAAAAAAAACTAAACCCTTATTACTTTCTTGTGTGACTGTGTGTCACGACCCTTTTCTCAGAATTCTCAGTTCGAATTGTTTCATGTGATTTCTAGATAGTAAATGTTACTTTCTGGTGACTATAAAATTGAAATTTGATTCGAATTGGTACAATTGAAGAATTCAATTCGAAAATCATAGATTTCTTGTTTTGCATCGAATAATTGTTGGAGAGCAATGTTATAGCAAAGTTACATTTTCCATTAAAACATGTGCACTAGTACGGAACCCTTAGGGTGCGAGACATACTCGCACTTAACCGTTTTTACTTATTTTACAATATCTGGTATTGATTGCTTTATTATGTTAAGTTAATGTTAAAACTTTGAAAAGTTTGGTTGCGTGTACATAATGTGTGTATGTAGTTCGTAGGTGTATTTATAATTTTATTTAAGTTTATTAAAAGTGTTTAAGACATTTTCTAAATAAAGGCACACTCGAAGCAGAAATTTTTAAATTTAAAAAATATCTAAAATCATGTCATTTTATATTATAAAATGTCGACGTTAAATTGTACATTCCTAAGTTTACTCATTTAATTTTGAACAGATTTTACGGCTTTAGAGAAAAGTGTTCTAATTAAAAAGTTTAATAATCACGTATCATATATTAAAAAAAAAAGTTTTTACACTAAGCATCGATATTGACTTACTTCATTACACTTATTAAAAAAAGGACACCTACAGAAATTAAAATCAATCACGAAGTTAATAATAACGTATGACTGTTCCAAGTTTTATCTAAATTGGTTAGTTAGTTTTGAAAATTTGGTAAAAAAAATACAACGCCACTGATTTTTTTTAAATTTACCTTTTAATTTTATTTTTCTGACTGAAAATACTACAAAGTTATCTTTTTTGTCTAGTCCTAGGAAATAATACATTGCGGATTATACATATCTAATTGAAGAGGGTTGTTGTGGTAGAATAATATGATCACAGTACAATCACATCTGTTTTCAAAATTCAAGCGTATATTAAAAAATATATAGTTTCAACGCTAAGTAGACTTCATCCAACTACTAACACCGTAGCGGGCAATGACCGAACCGGCAAATGTGTTGCTGAACATACAAACGTTTTTAAAAACTGCTGTATATAATTGAAGGCAATTCGTAATTTAAAAACATATGGTAAAATTTTTGAGATTCATTTGAATTCCTTGGTTTGCCTTCTCTTCTCTGAATTTCAGAAACATACATTTAACACAAACTAAATTCATTGTTTGTTTACTGGCTGTATTATCCCATCAACCCATTATTATCCTACTTCTGGACTTTCCGATAATTGCACTGAATGGCGTAGGATTTCTATCCTACGAAAGCTAGAAAGCTTAGGCAAAAATAGCTTAGTTATTTTCCTGGCTGAGGAATTGATTTCTCTAACTCGATATCAGTTCGCCCCACTGACCCACTTCAATGACTTATCCGTATATTATTTCCTCAACGGTTATTTTGATATAATAAAACTGTTTTGTAAACTAAGTCATTATTTTCATACGGACTATGTAAACATGACTTTGATTATGTTAAAAATTCATTCAACTACTTCGGTGAGACATTACGAATAATCGTGATCATAAATGGAGGTACTTGAATTGAAAAAATTATGAGTAATGAAAACATGATAGCATAGAATGTATTTATATATTTTTATAACCTGACTTTTAATATGGCATGGAATCGTGGAATTCAATTAGGCAACTAGGGAAAGTGCTTTTGATTAAAATCAATATAGACTATTGGCGGTGGCATAACTGGCCGTTTCGGGCCCCCTATGCAAAAAAATTAGAAGGGGCCCTTTTGCCTATTATAAAAACGTGCAATGCCGACCGTTGGACGAAAATTCGGCGAAAAAAAACAGTTTTCGAATTTCACGCTTATTTGAAATAGCTCTCACGGAAGTATGAGCAGAGTAAAATTTAGCTAAAAAGCTGAGTTTAAATGACCATTCTTTGTTTTTTAATAACTTAAGTACGATTATATTCCTCGTGGTCCACTTATTTAATAGTAGAGTTTAAATCGCGTGTGGGGAAATTGAGGACACTTTTTTTTCTTGTGGTTTTATTAAACTTCTATTTATCGAAATAAAAGAATCGTTTGTGGCACCTTGGGGCCCCCTTTAATCAGGGGCCCCAAGCGATTGCATTGGCATAGTTACGCCACTGATTGATGGTGGTAGAGTCCAATATCGAAGACTCGCGTGCGGCAGAAGTGTGAGCATTGCTGTATTTCGATTTGGATGGTGTGAGTAAGCAGAATACATTGGACAGGAATTCGAAATTAGACCTCAGGAGTAGCAACACATCCGCGTATGTTCTCAAATAGGACTTATTCGAAGTTGGATGTGGATGTCCATGGGCCGTAGTGACCATTTAACATCAGGCATATAAGTTATTTTAATTATAACTTCTGCAATTGTAATGAAATACAGTTTATTTTATACTATTGATTCATAATTAAAGCGAATTTTTCTAACTATCCATGTTTCACGGTAAAACGTATCTTACAATTTATTTATTTTTTAAATTAGTATACTGGTGGTCTGTAATCTTATGTATTCATACGTGATTGTTAGACTTTTATACCAATTTTTTTATCCT
>DWKW01001746.1:0-12048 GCA_018250115.1 Doberes anticus | reverse complement strand
AAGAATTGCTGTGTTTCGGTTTGAAGGGTGTGGTTAGGCAGAGGACACCGGACAAGAGGCATTCCAACTTAGTCCTCTGAAGTAGTAACGCATCCACATACAACCTCAGATAGCGGATCCGCCCTAGTTGAGGTTCGATGTGATTGTCCCACAGCTGGGAACGGGTCTTCTCTCATAGATGAGAGAGTTTAGGCCGTAGTCCACCACGCTGGCCAAGTGCGGATTGGTACACTTCACATGCCTTCGAGAACGTCATGGAGAACTCTCAGGCGTGCAGGTTTCCTCACGATGTTTTCCTTCACCGTCAAAGCGAGTGATAATTAATACGTAATACGCACATCGTTTTGAATAGACAATATTTCGAGAAATAGAGGTGCGTGCCGCGAATTGAACCTCGACCCACCATCGCGGGCTCGAGACGCTTAACCACTAGGCTATCTCTCACCTATATTTCACATAAAAACTTTCTATCACAAAACGGCTGCCCGTTTTCGATGCGATTCTCCACGACGCGTAAAAGTATAGCGAGCGAAAACAACGTCGTTAAGAATTATCCAATGTCTTATACATATTATCGCAAGTTTCCATTAAATCCTTGCAATGACAACTTGTCTCTGTATAAGACAGGGCGATTATCCGTTACGCGTCTCACTTGTAACAGACACAGAAATATCCTAGAAACAGACAATCGAGACATACGACCCGCTGGACTTTTGTATTTGTTCTTTTAAATTGTTAATACTGTTAATGCTGTATTTCGGTAGTTAGGCAGAAGACACTGGACAGGAGGCATTCCAACTTAGTCCTCAGGAGTAGCAACGCATCCACATACAACCTTAGATAGGACTTCTGTCCTAGTTGAAGTTTGTTGTGGGTGTCCATGGGCTGCAGTGACCACTTAACATCAGACGGCCTGCATACTCGTTTGCTATTCCGTTTGAATAAAAAAAAAACAAAAAAAAAACCATTGTAGCGAGATGTCGAGATTTTTAACCACTCGGCTATCTCTCACTCAGCCATGCTTACCTTCCTCTAAGGTTTCCAACTGCAGTAACGTTTAACACGCAATATATGAAAGCGTACAAAAACGTGAACTAAATCTATTTCGACTAAAATTTGTCGCATCGAACGCATTTTGAGCCGCTCGGTCAGATATGATTTAATGGAGCGACGAGAGCTTCGTTAACATTAATAAATTCATAACCCCTACTAACGGACCCAAAAAAACTGGCATCCTTTAACATATGTCTGGAAAAAGAATTTTGTATTATTTCGAATTCACCATTGATGTGTAGCAAGTTATTACGGAGATCTGAATTGTAAAGCATATATGATTGTGCTGACTCTACATGCACTGTAAAGATGTTATAATTTATTTAATTATATTTCGTTAGTCGCAGACACTGGAAGCAGAATACTTTCAATGCGCAAGTGTCTTAAAATAGTGTAGTAAATTACATTTAAAAGATCTAACAATGAAACGAAGTTACGCTTGCTACTCAACATAATAGTTTTCAAGTCATTTCTACGCCGTGTTTATTATTTATGCCAAATTTTATCGAAATTAAATGTAGTAATTGAATTTCGACAGTTACCTTTCGTAAATAGGCTGCGTGAACTTCACTAGTTGTAGCAGCCTCACGTTTATTGAATCTATGAAAAAAATAATGTATTCTTTGACGATTGTATGCGTTTTATGCGTAAATAAACAATCAGTAATTATTTTTGCAAAACATTCATACGAATCATATTCTCGATCCATTCTCGAATCAGCATCCAATGTAGTTGGACATAAAGAGACTATTGGTAACGACCAAACTCCTTTTCTACCAGACGCTTTTAACTTTGCTTCGGCACTTCGTTAGCCATGTTTGTGTTTATTTAGAACGTGATAAGTTAGCCGGTGACTGAGCGGGAAACGGGACGTGTGCCGACCTACCGACTGTGATCTCATTCGCCTTCACACTCAATCCGATTGCTCATTTTATCATTTGACATGGAACGATTGAGTTTCCGGGAACTAATACCCGAAATAAAAACAAATTGACAAATAAATGTTTCGTTCTATATACGTTTCCAACTGTTGGCCTTAGAATTTCACAACCGAATATTGACGGTTAAGATTGTTGAAATTTTTATCAAAGATATTCAAACAAGGACATATCTAAAGTGTTCGGTTAAGTTTAGAAGCTAAGTTGGTCTACTGATTTTTTTAATATTTAGAAGAAATGACATGAGGGCACATAATTATTATCATACTAACAGAGAGACCCTTAGTTTTAAAAGTTCCGGCGTAAAAGCTATCTATTATGGCAAAGCACGATAGATAATTTCTGATACGCCCTAAACTTTAAAAATACCTGGAATTCGAATATGAACCGGCACAGTGGCATCTAAGTTCAAACCGCCAAGCTATATGATTTAAGCTAAAATACATACATAATTAATAATACAAATTAATTACATTTAATGTGCAATGCTGTAAGCTACAATACACATAAAATTAATTTGAATAACTTTTCTAGTTTATTTAACATAAAGTTAATAATCTTTAAAATTTTCTCAAACAGATGCTTCACAAAATAAAATGTTTCATCAATGTATCCGCGCTTGCTTTAATAACTGTGTGGATTATATTGTAGGTATTTTCATTTAATATTGTACCCAAATTGGAATATTAAGCCAAAACACTATTATAGGGTACCTACACCACTGACTAAACTGTAAATATTTTATTGAAATGTTTATATTGCAAGTCATTTAATTTTTAAAATCAATTTCAAAGTACATTAAAATATCCGTATTATGAAAATACCACACGTTTTTATCCCCACGGACTACTAGTATTAGTGACGTGTATGAAGTGTAAATAATTTAAGAGTAATGTTTCACCATAGACGCAGAACGAATATGTTTCTATACGAGGAAATATTAAAAATTTCTTTCCTCTTATTGAACTGTTGAGGGCTACTAATATCGACTCGAAGGCGAAAGATTTTATATAGTTATTGGTTTATGTACTGAAAAAAAAAGATTGAAGAAGGATACAAGAAAAATCGTTTGTTCGACAATCACTCTAAAATGGATGAAACGATTTGCATTAGACTTTCACAGTTTGAAATAAATCACTTAAATACTGCCTCAGGGTTGAAATAGATTAATCACGTTGAACTTGAAATACGGCTTGATTATTTTATAGTATGGGCCATCGTCTTTGGAGCTAAATTAAAATAGGACGATTTCAAATATCCGAAATATTTAATTTGTTCGCCATAACTCTATAAACATATTTACATAAATCCGAGCATCTTCATGGTGAAATAAAAACCCTCGCGCACAATAGGACATACGATTGCAACATATTTTGTACCAAATATTTATCTTCTGTGATTCTTCGTTGATAGTAAGACACCTGTCTAAGGTGTGTGGATTGCGATATGAAAATAAATTCGCAACTTGAGACGGCGTAAAGAACTCGTAAATACGTTTCTTTTGTTTAAAATTGATATTGAGGCCGTGTAACAATAAGCTCAGTATGACCCTTTATGGGCGTTTATGGTAACAAAAGCGTTTAGCTGAGGTGAGTATACGTAAGAAATAATAAATGCTTGAACTTTTGCGTAGGTTAATACTATTGCATTGTTATAAATAACTGAAGCAGATGGGCTAATTTAATATTTCTTCTTTTGTAGGCGAACTGTCAACCAGACCCAGTACACACCTCCGAATTCAACACTTTGATTATTGCTCCACGAGGAATGAAACCCAGAACCTTCTAAATGGCAGACATGCGTGAATTACATGAGTTGCAGAATTACAAGTTTTTAGTGGAAATTTTGATTTATTCACATAGATGTCCACGGGCCAAGACATTCATTAAACTGATTAGTCCACCCGTGATTGGGGCTAAGCGGACAGTTTGCGCTCTCCTATTTGCCGCTGTCTGCTTTTGTAATCAAAAGCACGCTCCCCTCGATAATCGCCGCATAATGAACTCCAAAGGATAATTGACGCATCAACATCGAGAGCAAAATATTTTCCCGCCAATTCAATTTTCATTTTCTACTTGTATAAGTTTTTTTTAAAGGAATAGCTAACCGTTATGTTAAGTGTGTACAGCAGGTGTACATCTACATCGAGCCTCAAATAGTTCGGTAATACTATCATAGTACGTAGTAGTTGTACGTCCGGTGTATTTGGCCTAACCACCTTCAGGTCAAAATACAAAAGTACTCGCATTTTTGTTTTACGGAAAAAAAGGTGTTGCAGTAGTTTCCCCGCAAGCGAACCTTCTACAAACGACTCTACCGCCATCAATTTTGTATTTTGTTGAAGTAAATATTCAGTAGCAGTATTATTTGTTATTTAATAATTTTTACTTTCCTTAGCGTAAATGTGTTTAAAATAAACCATTTGTGAAATTAAAGTGGTAATTTATCTTAAGCGCTCTTAATATGCTCTATTTCAATTTTAAATACGTACTGCTCCGGTGCTCTACTTGTATTAACAGTAACTTTCCGATGCAATTTTTAAAAACTTCTACATTTATTGAGATTTTAACATTCGATTCAACAGTGGGAAAGCTAGGAGTTTAATTAATGTTTACTACTCAGTAAAAAATGTATAATTTTTTTGCGCCATTATGATAATGAAGGTACAGTTTAGTGTCATTATGAAATGAACGTTTGCGAATAAAAAAACAATTGGTAATTAATGGAAACTGATTTTTCTTTGACTTTACGTTCTATCTTAAAAATGTTACTTGGATGTGTTATCTTGTTATTAGTCTATGGATACCGTTTTAATTTTATTTACATATGTATAGTATTGAAATACGTGATTATTTGAAATTTTTTGTGCATTCGTAACTAGACTGATATTTTCTTTTGACTCCATAACAACATCATATCTCATAAAACCCGATAACACACAAAACATCGTTACTAGCATTAATTTTACGGGTTTCTGAATATCGGATGGCAGTTTCAAGAGGTCTCGCCTTTGAAACAGGAGTTAGGCGAATTCGAGGATGATCGAAGGGACACTGGGGACTGAGTGGACTCAACGTGTATACTAAATTAGCGCTTGAGAGAGCTCTTGGCTTTTGAAGAACGAGGATATTGGTAGATACTTAATGTTTTAGGCTTGTTTTATATTTATTCTTCTATGGTATATTATTACTAGACTCTTTCCCGCGACGTTAACCACATTAACATTTTAATTTACCTCCCACGTACATTATGTAGCATTCATGAAGAAATAGACAAATATATATTTTTTATTGTAAAAGAATAGCAAACGAGCGTACATGCCACCTGATGTTAAGTGGATCGCTGCAGCCCATGAAAATCCACATAATCCTCAAGAGTAGCAACGCATCCACATCCCACCTCAAATAGGAAATCCGTTCTATTTGAGGTTGGATGTGAATGCGTCGCTACTCTTGAGGACTAAGTTGGAATACCTCTTGTCCAGTGTATTCTGCCTAACCTCACCCTTCGAACCGAAACACAACAGTGCTCATACTGATGCTTAACGGTAGAAATAGGTGCACCGGTGACGCCGCCTTCCACGTATGACTCTACCACCATCAATTATAAGTGTCCAGAGGTCACTATATGGTTTAAGAGTTTATTTCTCATGGGGATAACAGTATTTACTTGAGAGAAATAACAATTTTAATCTACGTTATATTACATACAAAAGTAGGTACATAACCTAAAATGTTCAATGCACGTTTCTCCGTTACAATTATCTACATTAGTAAAGACATATATTTGAAAAAATGTAAAATTACAACACATATTTAGTTGGAATTGAACGTTTGATAGTAGCTTCAAAACGAGTAGTTAAATATTATTATTTTATGCCGTACTTACGAGTCTAAAATTAATTAAGTAATTAAGTTATTAGTCCAATAGTATATAATTATGAATATTCACACGACCCGGATCATTTTGAACTTGGTTTATCTATTCTCTATAATCGTAATATTGTAACGTAATAGACCAGAATAATTAAACAAACTTCTAATTATTTTCTATCGGGGCTGATAACGTTGATTTATTAGAAGCGGCGTGGTCCAAAAACAAAGATAGTACACAATTTACGATGTTTGTTATGATAACTGTTTTAAACTGTTCGTTCCGACGTTTTAATCGGATAGGAAATATATAGACGTTGGAAGTGAAATACAGCCGCTAAAAACTATTGGTAATTTATTGCCAAATTTCTGGCATTCGACTAATTGCTTTTGCGTCTAAATTGACGTGCGGGTTGTGAAATGTTTTGTTGTTTTAAGCCTGTTTCTCCTTTCTCTCTTTCTCGTGTACCTTACTTTTTAAAATTGACGATTGCCAAATCAGCTTGCACGACACTTCGCCTGACACAGATGAAAGATGTAATTAATAGTAGATAACACGTCAAATCGTACACTAAGATTTCCTGTCCCTTAATTCGCATAGACGGACACTAAAATTTCCAGTCTCATGAGTACCACAGACACACACATCGAGCGCACAAACCCCTAAACCGAGGACACACGTCTAAATTCACATTTAGATTTCTGAGCCGCTGGCATATTGACCGCATTGGCTCAAAAAAATCATAATTTCGCTGGAAACGTCACTAAAATGTGAGCCTAAAGCTACTAATGTATATATACATTGGAAATCTTATGGGTATGGTATACGTACAGCTAGTAAGTATTCAGGTCCTTACAGCTCTATGGAGCTTCTGTGACCCCTTGAGTAGGATTAACTTCACGCAGTCTAGGATGTGAATAGAAAAAGAGTGACTCCCTTACCTCTTAAAAGCGGATTAAAAAAAAATTCAGATCAGAATTTAGAACATAATCTCTAAGGGAATCCGAATAACTACTACGAGTCAGTAAGGAGAGTATTATACATATAATGAATTGTAAAAATAAATATATTTTGTAACACTGATTAGCAATGGAAGCTTAAGAGATCTGAACTTTGCCTTTCCAAATGGAAATGGCATCAAAAGTCAGCCATTTGCAACTAAATGTGTACTAAAATATAATTTTCCCTTGTTTTACTCGAAAAGACAAACTTTCAGAAGAAACCTGACAATTTTATTAAATGTTCCAAAAAAGGTTGTAATCTAGTAGCCGCATTTTGTTAGGTTAGCGAACTATGATCTTTACCTATCTAATATCCGTGTTCTAGTAGTAGGAGGTCTGGTAACCTCCTCATGGTGCAGCCTACACTTTTTATTAATAATAACGATAACCCCGCAGGGAGCCTTGTGGCGAGCTGTTAGTGAGTAGCGACACCACGGACCTGAATGCTCCCGGGGGAGTCCCCCTGTTCCTCATTACCAGTAGGCAGAGTGGAGACCGAGAGGAACAGGCCCCCAAGTCAAGGTTGCCTTAGCCGGCTGGCTGGAGTAGAGTCGCTAGAGTTATATGCTTGGGGGTGGAAGCGTATTGCACGTAATGGCGTAATAACGGGGAAACCCCCTCACGGGGGTTAATTCACCCGCGACGGTTATTAATGTTATTATTAAGTATTTTATTTTTATTTACATTCGTTTAATTATAAAATGTGTTTTCGGTTTTTTGTAGCATCATTAGCTTAATCCAGCTCTCAGTAAGCCATCCAAGCGACGCGGCCACGCTTGGAGATTAGAGCAAATAATCTCTGGCTAGTAATATCGTAATAGAACAAGTTTAAAGTAAACAATTTCAGAGGGAAGTAAGTATTTATATAATAACTTAGGTTATTAACGTGATTTTATATAAAATATTACGGTTAAAATATTCTGAAAAACGCAACTGCTATACTTATGGACATATTATGTGACCCATGTGTATCTGAAAAAAGACGTTAAAAAAATATCTTTAAGTTTGTAATTTTTTTGAAACAAATAATAAGTAAATTCGTAACAAAGCGACTTTGTCGCCTTGCAAGGCTACTACTACATCATCATCATCATACTACTACTATACCATGACCGCGCATATTAAAGGGCATAATTGTATCTCTGGTTCTACTATAACGATTTACTGCAAACTTATCGCGGTACTTAAATCTACTTAACTTATATTTTCTGCTACTTTTCTACTTCTATTTTTATCATTTGAAAATCACATTTAAATACATTCCGCAGTGTTTGCAAGATTGAGAAATAGACGAACTAAAATAAAATTGACGAAACTCAATCTGAATAAATAATCGATAGCAGTTAACTTTGAAAAATATCTTTAATAGGAAATATGGCCACATTAAAATTATAGAATGGTACTAGGCGTTGCCCGCGACAACGTTCGCTGTACGGCTATACTAATTCAGATATCCTGAACGAGTGCACAATTATACAGAAAAGTATCTCAGCAAGCAACTGAATTCATTTTTATAATATCATTCGAAACAAATCGCAATGTAATTCCGACACAGGAAAAATTTCATCAAAAAAGCTCCAGCCGTTTAGGAGTTCAGTCGACATACCGTGTGTATACGGAAGAATTTTAAATTTAAGGATAGGAAGATAAATAACAAAGTGTCTCTTAACTTTGTTTTTGTAAAAAAAAAACAGTATTACCAACATGAATTTCCGTGTAAGCAGCCATCAATAAATAAGTTTGATTTTGTATTTAGCAGGAGACCCCTCAAAGACATGTAATTTGTCGAGAATGACCCTTATATGGTAAGGTTACTGCCCGCATGTCCCGCAAATCGCACTCGCAAGCCGCAACCAGATAAGTCATTAAAGCTCGGAGCACAGCGTAAACAAACTCAAGGTTGTAATATCTTAATGGGGCAAGTTTATAGCAAACAGCTATCCAGAGAGCACTATTCTTCATTACCAACTGAGAGCCTCCGCTAAATTATTCTTGGGGTCACTTCGGTGCTATTTAAGCTAATTTAATCCTAACTTCGCTTACTTCTCACGTACTTGTATTGTCCTTGTTGATTATGGAACTGGAGTTACGGTAACTTGAGACGCGTCTTCAAATGTAAATGTGATGTTGGTGCGTCTTGGGAGGTTTTAGAGGTCACAGATATGTTAGGGTAATTTGCGTGAGAATCTTCAAGAAATATTAGCGACTAGCGTGGCGTTACTTCGACAGATATGAATCCCGAGTGCTATATTACCGACCCAAAATTTCAAATGAATCAATCCGAAGCGTCTATGATGCTAAACTAGTATTTCGAAATTATTTAAGAAATTGTATTGAAATTTAGATTTTTAAACAATCTCATTAAACATCTTGTGGACTTTGTAGTTATTTTGAAAACTTGGTAGTTAAAAAAGTCTTAATACCACAATAAGTGGTTAAGATTTTGATAACAATTCACCGAAATCTTCATGTACCGTTAGTTATTTAGTTAATTTTCGTAAAATTTTCAATTAAACTTTAACGCCAAAGTAAAAAAACTCAGGATTATGCTGAAAAATATTTTTAAACGATAACAAATTAAATAAATTAATTATCAAAAAATCAGCAAGAAATTATTTGCATCTACCTCACAAATGTACTAGTAATTTCACACCTGTAAATTCTAACGGGACTTTTGACATAAGCTCATTTATTTAAGCATTCCATTCCTTTCCAGGTTGTCAGTCACGCACATTAAACTCGTAAACAATGATTCGTCTTCAAATAATCTGCAACTCACGCTCCAATTGTTGGCCGGTAAATTTCATATCTAGGACTTCCAGTGTGAATATGAATCTTCGTGGTACATGGTCTTCTTCTTCTTCTTCTTCTTAGTACATTCTTTTGACAGTCGTTTGGCAATTGCTACACCAATTTACTGGAATCCAATGTTTATGCTACTCGTCTTTTAATCTTTCGTGGTGAGACATGTTTATAAGACAGAGAGTTTATTTACAGCTAAAGTTACTAAATTTTAACAAGGCTCCGCCCGCGGGTGGTCTCGGCGGGCGCAAATTTTTGTTCGCTATAATTATTTTTATAGTTCCCTCGATAACCCGTCAGGCTAACAAGCCCTGATATATTTTATTACAAAACAAACACAATAAAGTTAGCTCGGAACATTAATAACATACAACCCGTAATTTGTACAAATCTTTACTTTAGTTGAAATGTATACGAGCCAATTTGAATGTTTGCATTAGCTTTAATTACAATTTATTACTCTCTGAATTATAATAGATTTTAATTGACACATAAAATATAAATGGAACATCCTACTGACAGTATAATTATGAAGGCTTGTGGAGATAGATAGACGCAAGAACTAGTGAATGAGAATATTTGGAACTCTGGAAAACTACCTACATAGGCTAGGTTTGAACGCGATGGGTCAAGGAAAACTTTAATACTTAGGTAATACGTAGAATACTGACACATACACACTGTTTGCTACGTACGTATTTTTACATCGAAAATTTGTATTAATTGAAAATGGTTTCACCTGTCTGACTCTTTATTGCCTTTCAATCCCGTATTGTAACAATCCTTAACAATCTGTAATAGTCTGTAACAATAAAACAACAAATCCTCATAACTCCCAGCCATGATAACAAGCTGAGAAAAACGGCGAAACAAACGTAATAAATTCAACCTTTGAAGACTAAAAAAAAAGCATAACTTTTACTTAGATCCTTATAATGATACGTAAATTTTCAAGCAGTTAGTCATTTCAATCCAACTGATAAGTTTAATTAGTTTTGGGAAGTTAAGTTAACACTAAAAGTCCGACAGGTATCCGACTTTTCTCTGGAGTATCGGGTTAGAATCCAAATCAAGAAATGCACATTATGTTATCGTGTGCGAATTTTACTAATCGATGATTCAGTATTGGAACACTGAGGAAGTTGAGAGACGATAGTAATTTTTATTGAGTCCCATTGCTGGGATCGGACTTGCACGGGGCCTGAAACACATCAATTCGGATTGAAGCTGTAAGTTAATGACTGACTCGTCTATCAAATATTTTCAAATTATAAGATCACATTGAGGGAGACGTCATAACAACTATCTATATATCGTTCAACCATAGTTGAAATTAACTGAAACGCCCAGACAAAAAAGTAAATAGAGAAACTGTTGTTTTAGTTCAGTAACATACATGTCTTTAGTAGGCAGCACTGACTTTTACTTAAACTAACATTCGATGTGTCTGTACATACGGCTATATAACAATTTTCTTATACGTATAAACGTAAACTGTGTGGTTAGGCAGAATACACTGGACAGGAGGCATTGCAACTTGGTCCTCAGCAACGCATCCACGTACAACGTCATCTAGAACTTCGGTCCTCTCTGAGGCTAGATGTGGATGTCCATGGGTTGCAGTGATCACTTAGGTCTCTTCCTTGGTCTTTGAATATTACGTCAACGTAAAAAAAAAGGAAATGTTCTCTGTATGGTGCGTTTGTGATGCAGTAGTGTCAGAAAATCCGTATTTTTTTTTTAATTCAAAGGACAAGCATCAAAGAATTGTCATTTTTTGATGTCCACGTCCCGTCGGATCTAAGTGCATTTCGCATAAGACAGTCTGCTTAAAATACCCTTTGATGAACATACGTAAGCTTGCACGAGTTTTTCCCTCAAGGCAAAGAGCTATTCGCCTTCTGGGAAAACCAATAAATACTTGTTTTCTACATTGCCAAGCTCAAAATAAGTTATTAATATTGTCATGGGAAATGTAAGGCCAATGAGCGAGTGCCTTTCATTAACTCGTTATATCCAATTTAAAACTGAATTATGTTGTAAATTGGATGAGATCGAAACGAAAATAGTAATATTGTTACTTGTTGTTCATTTTGAATTAACCGAATAGCTAATAAAAGAAGATTTTTTCGTTTTATACACTAAAACTGCAACTTAGTAATTAATATGCATTGAGTCTTCAGTCACAGTTTAAAATTACGGACACCCGGAATCGTTCGCCGCAAGAATAAAATTTAGATCATTGTTCTTCGAATGGATCAAGATTTTGGTTTGATTTGTGATATTAAGACAACTTAAACTATAATTAGAAGAAGAGAATCATCATCAACCCGTTATTGTCCCACTGCTGGGCACGGGTCTTCTCTCAGAGATGGGAGAGC
>DWKW01001745.1:0-12048 GCA_018250115.1 Doberes anticus | reverse complement strand
GAGCATCTCCACCATCCTCCATCCCCGCCATTCCGCGAACTTAAAAACGCACCCTCGTATATAATATCTTTATATACATATAAATATAGACCAAAATATGCGATTTAATCTGATGAAATACATAGTTACAAACCAGTTGATATTGATATTAAACAGGGGACAACAATAACTGTTATCGTAACGGTAAACTAATTACACTACCGTTTATCAACATAGTCGGCCACAATGATTAATTAATACTGAGGCCAAGCTCATAAATGGTCGGTGAACAAAATTAACCTTAAATTGAACAACCATATTATATTTTCTATACACAAATACTACGATTATTACACAAATGAAGTACATATATGAATATTACAAATACATAACGTTTTCATTGAAATCATATCAATAATTTTTAAAGTTTATTTATTACTCAGTGTGTGTTGTCTCGTGTCGACTACCCTTTTTAATATTACCAGAATAGCAAACGAGCATGCAGGCCACTTGATGTTAAGTGGTCGCGGCAGCCCATTGACATTCATAACAAACCGCAACTAGGACGGAAGTTCTATCTGAGGTCGTACATATGTGGTTGGGTTGATACTCCTAAGGACTAAGTTGAAATGCCTCCTGTCCAATGTGACTGCTGCCTTACGGCGGACTTTGGTGCAGTGGTGGCGCCGCCATTCTATAAGACTCTACCACAATGACTATGACCATGTCTTTGGAACGAGCGTCACTTACAATGTGCAGATGGCCTGCCTGCCTTGTCTATGTTTAAGTTGTCCTACGAAAAAAAACTATATTCTATTAAGTAGATATAGAACATATAATATGGTTTTTGAAACTGGTTGTGGATCCAAGGTTTCACTCGATTCGTAGTACGTCTGGACTAAGAGCCTGCCAAATGATTTAAGGTTTTCGTGTCATTGCCAGTTCTGTTGCCAGCAACAATGTCGTTAAAGTATAATTACGATGCATCTAAAGTGTATGCAAATACTATAAGTACCTATTGCAGATGAGTATAGAATATGTTAAACGATTGAATAAATAATGTTGAAAGCACTTCTTTAAGAATTCACGAAATAACCAGTTTCACTTACGTTTGCTTTTAGGATGTTTCTCTCAGATCTCAGAATAAAATAGAAATGTAGACAAAACACAAGACAAAACAGAACTGACATAAGCTATAGAAATGTCACGTGATTTAGCGTAACGAAATTTCAATTGGTGGCCAATCGTACGACAACTGTCATTTCTACCCAATCGAGGAACACTACGTCAAAGCCTCAAAGCAGAGCTTGCAGAAATAGAAACGCTTGGAAACGTTGGCTAGGCTATCTATGGGGTTAAAATGTAATTAAGCTCTGGTAGTAATCCAATACTAGTTGTACATGGGCTGCAGTGATAAGATATATAATAATATGGTGATTGGCGTCATAGAAGTTGTATGACCATGAGTGTATTCCGACTGTCACTTTATGTTATCTAGAATGAAATGTGTCATATAGAGAGCTCATCCAGCACAAGCATGTCAAATATTTTTGATTATCACGAGCGTTCTGTGAAACTGGGTGTGTGTCCAAGGTTGCGGTAGTATGGTTGTGGGTTCCGGTCGATATAACCAACGGACAAGGACAATTACTCGAAGATACACATTTTATTTTATTGTTATAGTGACATTCAATTCAATGGCTGACTAACTGCTTTACACTTTTTCCCGTTCTTGCTGGTTTGTATTAATTTCTCTGTACAGTGAAATTATTTTTAGAAACATAATTTATGTTACACTTACCTCGACCTTTATTGAGGGTTTCGATGAATATCAGACCATAATATGAATGAGACTTCCGTATACGACGGTATCGCTTATAGCAGTATTTAATTGTGACTAACTGCCTGATATCAAGGAGTTAAAAAAACTTCAATGTATTTGTTATTTGTCTTTTCATAATGTTGATTAATCTTATCCTGAGGATAAGTGATGGGTATTCTTACAAGTGCTATAAAGATTATATACGTTATGCTAAATCATTTTCATTTTAGATAGTGCATTTTTTGTCCTTAGTAAAAGTTCCTCTGAAGCACACAAAACCGGAAGCGCTGGGGTGCGGTACGTTTTGGTCTCAGCTCAACATAGCGTCGCGTCACCGTGGGATAGGCTCCGAGGCCACGATGAAGTCGGAATTGAAACTTGTTAAACTTTAAATGTCATCAAATATATTGACTATATTCGTCACCGAACGGGATATTAATGTGCATAGAAAACTTATAAGCGAAAATGTTAGAGCTACTTTTATTTTGAATTCGGTTAACATAAAAGAAAATGTGTAAATTAACATTTAATTTACAAACACATACAATGGTAGCAAGTTAAGGTAGGTGATGTGATTTTTAGCAATTACCATTAATTGTTACGCTTTGAATATCATTTAAGAATATATTATAGAATAAGATTTTCAAAGCAAAGTAATAAATCATATACCTAACTGTATTTTAGTTACTTGTATTCTTTACTTATTTATGTTTTATGAATTATTATGCAATCTGTTTCACTTTATTAAACCTTATCAACGTTACATCATTACGAAAAATAATGCAAATTTCGAATTCACTACGGTAGTTAGCAGATTTGTAACAAGGTCTGAACTGTCACGTGAAACATTCTCTTTATCAAGTTTGTACATAATATTATGAATTGGCCTCGTGGAAAACGGATATATTCGATAAACGAATATATAGTGAAATGTGTGTAGGGTCGATAATTCATAAACAATACGAGGACAATATAAAGTCGTAAAGCTACTGACGCTGCCTAAACTCCGTAAATAATTGAGTCGCAAACTAAGTACTCGATATTGTTAACGCGGCACTGATTTAATTTACAATCTGCTTCCTACCTACTTAATTATAATAGTTTAAAAGCAATTTCTAATGCACATAATGTTTAAAACACCATATACCTAATTATAATTAGTGTTAACGGGACATTCAGCACGATTGTAATTATTTTGGAGATCGTTAAGTTACCAATGTTCACGGGTGTTACCTATTACTCAAAATATTTACATTTAATTAAATGAACGCCCTCATAAATTTTACGATCTAATTAGAAATAAAAGGCAGTTTGCTTAAACATATTATTTTCTATTCCAGATCACTAAAATAATTAGTCACAATGAAGATGGCTACAGGGGTAGAGCGATGGCGGTGAAAGTCGACAAGCCGATCTGTTGAGACTGATCTCCAGACCGGTTCATTCAAGGTGTGTCTCATTACTTTGAGTTTATACGTATCTAGACTGGGTAATGAATATTTCAAATAACTACTACAAGTGTATAATGGCCAAACTACAAATTGTATCCTTTACTTGAATAACAACTGAAAAATATCATTTCCTAGAGACAATATGACACGTTACATCATTCTTGTAAAATTCAATATTTCTGGGTATTTATATTTTTCCTTTTTAAAAGAAACGCTGTTAAAGTTAATTACCGCAAATCCACTTTGGGATTAGTTCGGCAAGACGTGACTCATCACTCCAGTAAAATTTCCCCATGTTTTGTTTGACCAATTACAATTTACGATAACAATATTGGGGTGTATTAATAAACAACTATCAGCTACCTTGAAATGGTTCGATAACGTTGATATATAAAATTCAATTTAAACAAAACTAATTTTAGAACCAGTCGATAGGGAAAGATGAAACAAATACAATTTTGCTTCGTATTCGATTTCAATCCGTCCATGATACGCAAACACCTACGATACATTGCCGCAGACAACAAAAATAAGACTATTCTATCACAATAAAACACGATAAAAAGCGAAATTCAGCGTGACGTATATAATGAACGGCTCCTTAGTAAAGTGATTTGGGCAATTAATCACTCGTTTACTTAATTTAGAAATAAGTTATCTTTCTGGGAGTAGGAGATCGTCGCATTGCGTCAATTGCGTGGGTTTTATTAAGAGCATTAGCGTTATAGAGAAATATTGTTTGTAGTACTTTATTAATATGTGCCCGAACATTGTTTAGTCTAGAGAGTAAACACTGTCGCAGTATTAATTAAGGTTGTTTTGTTGTTTGAACTGAAGGGCACCCCTTTAATTGCCTGTGTGACGAATATAAAGGAATGAAGGTTAAGTAAAAGTCACGTTAGGATCATCCTCAACTCGTTATTGTCCCACTACTAAGCCCGGTTTTTTTATAATACGCATACAATTTTGAAATAATAATTTATAAAAATTGGAGCGGAAGGTCGCTATGAGAATAGTATGGCCCAAAGGTAATTTATTCATTTAGTCCGCCAATTCGCACTTGGCCAGCGTGGTAGACTATGGCCTAAACTCTCTCATCCCTGAGAGGAGAACCGTGCCCAGCAGTGGGACAATAATGTGTCGATGATGATGATATGCAATTTGAAATGTATAAATTACAAAGTTTAGAATTTTTATACCCTGATACTTCAAAATGCATTGACCTACGTTCGTGGGGCACAGTACAGCATTTTAGTACATAAAATAACTATACTGAATATTATATAGCAGATATGAATCGAAAATTACAAGTAGGTATTGCAGTATTGTAGTATCGAGCACACGATAAACTCACAATGTGGTTATTATCATTCTAGTTGCATAATTAGGCCGGTGGATGCGAGCAACAAATAGAGCGCACACGTGGACCTATCATTTGTCTTCATGCACGAGAGAACTCTCCTAGTACTAATCATACGAAGATAATGATTATTAGCCTCCATTTAAAACGTTACATGGAATATGCAACATGCAAATTATTTTTTTTGCGAAAGAAATATGCATTCTACAAGCAGATGGCAAGCGGTAACATCAGGGTATTGACACCCAACATCTGTTTTGCCTTTAGACAGAGGTGCAGGTGTGGTGCAACGCTTTTGAAGTTAGATGTAGTAAGTCTTCTCTCCTTTATTAAGGAGCGGAGCGAGATTACGTGGCGGTATGAAGCGGAGCTAGATTTGCCAGATGGCTCGTAAAATCTGGGAAAGACTTTTCGTAATAAGAATTAATAAGAATTTTTGTACGATCCTGGGCCTAAAGATAATTATACTTAACCGTTTGGAAATATCTTAATACCATTTTCTTTTCACAATGATACGATTACGTCGCAACGGCGGCCAAGGCTTGGTTAATAAACCAAGTTGAGGTTCTCAATCTTATCTTTAACTTCTGTAATTAACTAAGAATGGTACGTATATAAGGCAAAGTAATTTTTATCTGAAGTACCTACAATTTTTGACAAAATTTTCCGTTTTCCCTACAATATTATTACACTACCCAGTAATCGTATTATGTTATATTCCAATGTTTGTACGTCCAACAGTTGGAGTTGGTATCCGGTTGGAGTCCGGCATAGAGGCGGAGGCGATAGAAGGGGATCCATGACAAGGATTTCCCCGCGTAAAAAAGGATAGGAAGGAATGGAGTAGGAACTTGGACTCCAACTCCAGTCGCAACCGAATAAATGTCCCGGAAATGATAATCCTGTATCTGGCAACCCTAAGCGGAGTGTTCAACATTACGTGGCGATATGAATAGTTTAAGTAAAGATGCGTCTTGTTAAATGTGTATTATAGTGACTTATAATAGTTAAGCTGATGTTTTTTAATCTTAAAGAATATATTTGACACTATCAACACATAGATGTCGTTCTTAAACGGACCGTTTTATAATTGAAACTAGCGTACAAACAAATTCACCGCTTGAAGTTAAGTACTCACTTATGAAAAAGGGGTCGCAAGTGCTTGTCGGCTTTTTAGGAATGCTATTAAGCGCTTTTTGAATTTAGAAATTGTATGTCATAGTGATCCTAGATTGAAACTGGGATACTATCTGGTATTATTTCTTATAATATCTCAGACAGACAAGGTATAAAAACTATTATCTGATATCAACAAAGACCCTTGGATAAGCACGGTCTCGATGAATGCTGCTCATTAAGTATTGGCACTAACAGTGCACAATGTTATTGGGAGTTTCAAATACAAAGCCGAACTTGGCGGCATATAATATGACTTTGATAGCCAATATAGCTCTGAGAGTCTTATGTCCTAAGTACTTATACTCTGCACAGGAATATAAAAAATCTGTCATGAGGGCGGAGCTGCCGCATTTGCACGGTAGCAAATAAAAAGTCCTTGTATAAATTAGTTCCCTGGAAATCTACAATATGGCGAAGTTATTTATATTCCTGGTCAGCTTATACGCATGAAGACCCTAAATTATGATACTTAATTTGACGGATCGTTTAGTTATGCCAGCGACACGGAGCTATGAAAGCTTCTAAAACTTATTCAGAAAGTGAATATTACTATTTTCGTGAAGGCAACATTGAGTGTTTTTGTTAAATTAACTGGCAAAGCGATGGATTACGTGTGATGACAGCCATGGTTCAGCCACGTTGCCGTTGTCATGCTATATTCCCATAGCTGTTGTGGGTGTTACACACATTAAACACAAAAGCATTTGTTATGAATCAGGGGTCGTCAAACTTCACTTGAATAATGTCAAGAGTTTTACATGCGATTCCATTGAAGCACGTAATAAAAATAGTGTGGCAGATATGAAGAATGTTCTGCAGGGAAAAAAATACTTGGTATAATTTTGTAACGAAATAAGCATTATGCTTACCTTCACCAAGTCCGAAGAGGTGCTATCATTTCGAAACCTGGAACAACAACGTGTATTTTATTCGTTACAATCTCTGGAAAAAACTGAACAATGCATTTCACTAAAATATTGCTCTTTGAGATACTTTTTTCTAACGTACGTACGTACGTACTTAAGTATACTCATTTAGTACAGATAAATAACTATTTCGGATATCACTAGATTAATTAATTACGCTTTAAACTGTAACTCAAATATTCGGAGCAATAAAGCAGCAGTTTTGGCACAAGCCTTAAATCATAATTAAACAGAAGACAGCATTGTGCTGTAAAAGTGAAAAATGCGTCTGAATTTTACGACTTGATAATAAAATTATGAAAATATCCAGTCATTAATTGCTACTGCTTCTAAATAACGTTTTCAGTAGATACCTAATTGTCTACATTTTGAAAAATATTTGCTCTGAGTAAGTAGTTTATAGTTGCAAAGATAGCGCTTGGATGAACAGATAAACATCTTTAAGTTTCATAAAATGGGAAACTTGTTTGGACGAGAAAAATATAGTCTTCGCTAAAACCTTACAGCTATTTAGTTAAGAAGCAGCATCTCAAGCTAAAGTAACTACAAAATATATTTAAAAAAAACGTTTTGCTAGCCGACACTGGCGGCTCGCTACATACATTTACGAAATAACAAACGAGCATGCAGTCCATCTGATGTTAAGGTGGTCAGTGCAGACTATGACATCCACATCAAACCTCAACTAGGAAGGAAGTCTTATCTAAGATTCGAGGATGCGTTGCTACGCCTATGGACTAAGTTTGAATGCCTTCTGTTCAGTGCCATCTGCCAACTACACCCTTCAAACCGAAACACATTAGTTTTCATACTGCTGCTTTACGGCAGAGATAGGTGCAGCGGTGGTGCCGCCGCAGACGAGCCTTCGACATTCGACATTCTAACACCATCAAAATTGGTTAACTCTATTCTGTATTTATATCTATTTTAAACAATAATTACACTTTATTACACGACAATGCAAGCAAATTATGTGCGTATATGAATTAACTATCGCTCGCTTTAACGGTGAAGGAAAACATCGTAGGAAAACCTGCATGCCTGAGAGTTCTCCATAACGTTCTAAAAGGCATGTAAAGTTCGCCAATCCGCACTTGGCCTAAACTCTCTCAACTCTGAGAGAAGATCCGTGCCCAGCAGTGGGACAAAAATCGGTTGATGATTACACGGTGATACTCCAAGTGCCTATAAAGATGAAATAATAATATAGCATTTGTGAACGTGAATGTGTTACAGACAGTTGTCTTGTGCCACTTCACCTCTGGGCGCCTCCTGTTATCAGAGCCGTAACCAAATATTACTCTGCAACCAAAGTAAACATTCACCTTGACGCCGCAAGAGTTTTCAAGCATTCAACGTTATTGTTTGCTATGGGAATTTTGTTTCAGAGTTTGACCTACTAACTTGAATGTACACTGATGCGTAGCTGCGGTTTGCTTTTGATATCATATGGGAGCTGCATTCGAATAAAGTTTATTTATGTAGGTATAGTCGTCAACGCAAAGAATAAGAGACAATGGTTAAGATGATCAAATAAAGATTCGAACCGATCAAATGTTCACTCAATCAAAGACGTTTTATTCATATCGACAATAAATTCAGAACATGACATACGACAGACGAACAAACTAGTGCTAAGTGGTCACCGTCGCTGTACATCTGCAACACCAGCGAAGTTAAGTCTTATATTTTTTGTACGCTCTATCCTTCTGATACATCTTCTAAATTTCAGTATCAACTTCAGCTTATTACATATATTACATAATATAGAATATTACATAACTCGGAGACACCCATTACGATGGCCATATTCCTTTTCTAAAGATTTCCAAGACAATGAAAATCGAAATAATTCGCTTTGTTCCATGATTCATTGTTTGACTGCGAAGATTATTTATTTATACTAAGATGTCCTAATTCATATAAGCAATACTATTAATAGTGTGTTATTATTATAATAGCATAGATAAATCTTGATAGAGTCATCCCTAAAAGTGGCGTTGACGCCCTCTTAATGACGCGATGACAAAGGTATCTTGTTATTAATTTAATGCCAATGTATTATTGTGCATAATTCTTTGTTTGCACATATGAGTCGTTTTATCCTAAATTCCATAACGTGTTTAGTAATTGCGTTTGACTACGACAACCAATATTAATTTCAATAAATTTTAATTAAATTACTGTAAGTCTTACTTTTACCTTATTAAACGTATTTTTTTGTCCTGGTAGAGTATTTTTTTAGTTTCTAGGATTGTATAGTTAAAAGTAAGTCACTCCACGTGGATAAAGTCGCGGACATAATCTTGTCATATTAAATTTATTTTATATAAATATTTATCATGGCCCGCTTATGCTCACTTGGCCAGCGTGGTAGACTATGGCCTAAACCCTCTCATCTCTCAGTAGTGGGACAATAATGGGTTGATGCTGAAATATTTATCAGGGAGTTTTTTACATGATATGAATATCTAATTTTCTAATGTCACATATTATTATCGAATGACACCTTATTTGTTAAAATCCGTTTAGTACTTTAAAGAGTTACTGTGGAATATATGTACATACAAAGCCTGCTAAAATAATAATGATAAATTAATTGGTTTTGCCGCAGTCGGGTAAAGCGTGTTCGTTTGTTCAGGCCTCATCAAGACCACTTAACATCAGGTGGCCTGCGTGCTTATTTGATATCCTTTAATAAAATATTTGTATAAAAATATTCGCAGTTTAATGCATAATTATGTATAATTAACCAATCTATTGTATAAGTTTTAATAGATAGAATCCATGAAAATATAAGGTCTTTCGTACCCTGTAGTACGTGACGCTCCATCATACACTGAAGGTTTATTGAAATAGGTTCGTTTCCCTAGAAGTACTAGGGAAAATTCATAGAGGATAGTCCTGTAGTTAAATATACGCGTATAAAACCGTACTGTCACATTAACATAATAATAATAAACAGCAAAGTAAATAGTAGTAATTCCGTGAACTGGACATGGATACGATGAAATATCCTTATCAATGTTTACTAATAAATGAAGGCTTCCTTTAAATGATGAGTCAACTTTTAGTAATGCGAAAGTCACTGGTTAGAATTTCCTGGCACGTCACTGTGGAGCGCAAAATATCACCTATTGTGCATATGACATAAGGGTCACAACCGGTTGGAAGTGAAATGTAGCTATCATCAAAACGTCGATTTCTGTAAGCGCATTACATATTTCAAGGTTCCGAAAACAGAACCGAACGCGAGATGTCACTTAGAAAAATCAAACCAGTAAAAGGCAATAAACTAAGAATGGATAAAAGACACAACTGTTAGACATTGACGTATATTACATAGTAAATTTGTCTTATATGTCGTATGAGAAATAAAGATTCTTTAAACGGATATTTATTGAAATTAAGTTAATTGGAAATTAACTACAAGTAAATTATACATTGTATACGATTCATAGACTGAAATTTAGTGTAATGTAGTCGGCTTTCGGCTCCAGTGGATTCGTGTTCGAATCCCAGAATGAACCGCCATTTTTTTGAAGTAACGTACATACCCGTTGCCACCACGCGACATGTGCACTTCAGGAATCTACACTTTGGCTCCTACATTTAATCAACTGTGTGCACTGCGTTGTCGAAACTTCTGAAATGTCAAATGACTACTCCACTCCTGTCAAACTGAGCTACGTACATAGATGTCAATTGGCTGCATTGAAAATTTAAGGTAATAAGGTTAGTTTGGTATATCGATATGGTGTTCTACGATGTAAGTGAATATCGGAGCGCATCGCAGACTCGTTGTCGCGGAGGTGAGCGACCGTCCCGCGGGTCATCGTCGCGAGTGCGCTCTACAACACTGATTCATCTTCTATTGCGTAATACTATTGCATCTTACTTTACCTCGACTAACAATTTTATAATAAAAGAAAAATACAATTTATCAAAATTTTAATTTCGGAACGTCTTTGTTTTTATGATTTGTACGAGTCACGTCTGTTTCCGACACCAAAATTTTAATTTCTAGATCATACAAAGTTTCGGCTTTAATGGAAATTTCTTGACTTGGCAGGACAGAAAATCAGTGTAACAGACACTTAACAAACATTACTTCCGTTATGTTAAGTTAAAAAAAAAACTTACATTTCAAGGAAGTTGTAGGTGATTTCAAATAATTAATAATTAACAAAGCAAATGAACTGTTAGAAATTAAAATCTTACATGTGAGGCTACAGGCTCAGTAACAGTATTATAACGGCAGAAAAACTATCGAATTTAACCTGTAAGACTGCAAAATTATATGTAAAACAGAGCACAGACTGTTTAAAAAAAATCTTAATCGCTAATTTACTTATATATTGCTGAATATTTTTTAAGCAATTAATGATGTCTGTTTAAAATCAGAAATCGTTAGGTGTTCAAACAAAACAATGAGCAGCGGGCAATAGAGCTAAACGGTTGGTAATTAAGCTCTCACAATTGTGAAACAGCCTATGGAATTGGAACTTGCAACTTGAACAATTATACCCAAACTGACACAATAGAGCTAAATCGCAACTGAAACGGATGATACAATGAAATAAATCTGCTAGAATTCTTTTAAAAAGATTTTCCGTTCACTGATTTTTGTCAGAGAGAAAGTGACGAGAAATAGTTAGGTAACACGCTTTATAAGACGTCTGAAGCCATAAAATAAATTAGGCAATTTGTCTGAAGCAAAGAATTATAGTGCGATTCAAGATCAAACCGATTCCATTACGAATGTTAAAGTATCTATAATATTCGCAAAGAGATATTCTACGTATCTAATACAGTCTTTACATATATAAACTGGGCGTTGCAGCTTAATTTCTCCACTAGACTTTAGCCCACGATGTTGTCCCTGCATATTATTATACGTTATTTTAATTGATTGATTGAGTTCATGACGGCGCAAGCTGTATCTTCGGCTCTACTGTACCGATCTTGTTCAAAGTTAATGCAGTATTTAAGTCTAATTATACGCTAGTGAACTGTAAAATTCCCAAAAAACTTTTAAAATCTACCAAGTCGTTTTTGTGTAATTGGCGAACAAACATATTAAGAGAAAAGTTACACAATATACATATTGGGGTTCAGAAAACACCGATATTCGTTTTTCATACAGCCCCGTTTCGATTATAATAAAGTTGTAATGACATTTTTTTTAATATTAGCAGAGTAACAAACGAGCATGCAGGCCACCTGATGTTAAGTGGTCTCTGCAGCTCATGAGCATCCACACCTGAGGTTGTGTGTGGATACGTTGCTACTCCTGAGGACTACGTTGGAATGCCTCCCGTCCAGTGTCGT